>BHEV01018946.1:0-27494 GCA_004319985.1 Emydocephalus ijimae | reverse complement strand
CACCAAAGGCAATCCCAACCGAATGGGAAACACCACGGGGACCCTGGTCCCGTATCCATCTGGACTTTGCAGGACCTATCATAGGCCACACATTCTTGCAAACCGTGGACGCCTACTCAAACTGGCTCGAAATCCACCGAATGAAGAACACAACAACTGAAGCAGTCATTAAGGAATTGGACAGACTGTTTGCAACCCATGGATTACCAGACGTTCTGGTATCCGACAACGGGCCCCAATTTACTGCGCTGTCTTTTGAACAGTACCTGGCGGACCACGGTATTCGACATGCGCTGACTTCACCTGCGCATCCTGCGGCCAACGGAAGGGCCGAGCGCATGGTACAATTCGTCAAGAAAACGCTACAAAAAATGGACTATGACAACATCGAAGAAAAAATCAGCCGAATCCTCTTTTTACAGCATATCACTCCGCACAGCGTCACCAACAAAACTCCCGCCGAGTTGCTAATGGGACGAAAGCTCCGCTCCCACCTCGACCGGTTACACCCAACGTATGAACCTGAGAAACCACCTGGATCCAGCGGCCGATGCCGTACCTTCCAGGTAGGCGACTTGGTATTCACTAAAAACTTATCGGGCGATCCATTGTGGGTCGAAGCGACGGTAGTCCGTGTAACCGGCCCAAGATCATACCTCATGCAATGCCGCAATCATAGACTATGAAAGTGCCATATCGATCAACTACAATCAAGGCTGCAGTCAGGGATCTATGAGTCCCCTGATGACCAAACTGAGGGGGGGTGAGATACAGAGGAAGATGAACTTCAATTAGCAGAAAACTTTTTTGAAGGGAACGATAGCGGAACGGAAACACGTGAAGAGGAACCAGGGATGGGAGTGAGCTCGCCTCATGGTGATACCGAAGATGTTGGTGATAACGAAAATTCGAACTCAGAGTCAGAGGCACCCCTTTCGTCAAACAACACCCTACCTCTACAAGAGTGCAGCCAAATACCAGGTGCACAACAAAAATCAAATAGACTAACAAAACAACCGTCCTACCTCAAGGACTACGTAACCGCACCCCGTAAATGGAACCCAGGGGGAAGGGGTGTTGTGAATGAATAATTGTGTTAATAAAGTTATCAAGAGCTTGAAGTCAAGTGCAGGGTTCTGGCCCTGCACTTCTGATTGGCCGTTAAATGGCGAGATCAGATTGGTCCATTCAGGAGAATCTGATTGGCCATTAACGAGCCTTTCTCATTGGTTAATGGAGCTAGCGCTCCCTGGTTTTCATTGGTTGAATATCTAATAAGTTGCCTATATAAGGAAGGCTGTAGCAGCCATCGAGTTTGAGCTGTCACACCATGTAAATAAAGAGTTGAAGTTCACCGTTTCATCGGCTCGTCTCCATTCTTTCACGCCCATGCTCCAAACATAACAAAGGGGTTCTCTGTTATTTCCATTTTTGCTTGATAGAAGGATAAATTACTCAGTTCTTTGTTTTTATGGATCTTGAAGCCAGGGCGATTGAGAAACAGGGACAGCTCTAGGACCATAAGGAAAGAGGACTTTTCTATAGATGCAAAACCCCTAATCATTCTCTGAGGCCAAGAGTGATTTTATATATATATAATTTTACATATATATATATATATATATATTCACAAACCACATTTATATTGATTTGCAATAATCATTTTAAAGCAGATTTTGCCTCTCCCTGATCTTTCTTCTCTTTCCTTCATAGATCATGACATGGAACAGAGTCACTCTGACTGGAAAGAAAGACCTCCTTGTGCTGCTAAACTGGAAAAACGTTCTTCCCCACCCCCAATCCACACCACAACCTAGCACTGGAAGTGAAGGATAGTTTTGGGAGATATCCTGTTGATGGCAATCTCTCATTTTTCACAAGACCAATTGGATTACTTCCTTTAACAACTATTTTCCCTCTTACTCTCTTTTCTGTTCTGAATTTGTATCTTATTTGGCAGTGTGTGATTATGTTCAGTGAATTGTTCAATAGAAGGGGTAAAGGGAAGGAAGGTGAATGAAAAGCTACCTAGAAATGAACCTTCACATTCAAAGGCATGATATCTCTGATGGCCTGTTGTTGTGGACATGGCAGGATGGCTATTTTTATTGTGCCTTGCCAGTAGATTTCACTGCAAGGGGAGGAAGGAGGCCATCCCCACATTCATTGCTTGACCTTCAACCCTCGACTAGATGCTCATTTGGTTGGATCTAGCATGATCATTCTTGGTTTTTTTTTAATGTTGCTGCTCACCCATCCAGACCCTGATGATTATATGATCATTGTTTCGAATATTAATAATTATCTAAGGAAATAATTGCTGAGGTGCTTCCAGACAAATAGAGCCTTGTTCTAGTAAAAAAAGTATTATATCACTATGCTATTTTTCATTATTAAAAAATGGAAACTATTGTGTGTTGGTGGGAGGGAAAAACAAAAGAGATATTATGCAGTAATTGGAAGCAATGTCCTATGTAAATCATGTAAAATTTCATCAAGGAGGTTGATTGCACAATAAACTCCTTGTCTGGCAGCACTTCTTCTCTGAAGATATTGCCATTTGATTTCTAAAAACCAAATATAAAAATTTAGTATTTCAGCAACTAGAATTTATAGCTGAGTTCAGCTGAATTATCCAAAGAAAGACCTTTAACCTCTATCTCCCACATCCATTGTTCCATTCAATGCTCAGAAAGCTGTAATTCCGGATCCAATCACTGAATAATTCAATCTTCTTCCTTTTTTCCTTTCTCTCACACTTTTCTCTCTGTGTATTGGGAAATGCCATTCCATGTTTCTCTGCTCTGTTAAAGCTTTGTAAATAAATACTGTATTTAAAGAGTATTTTATGGAGGGAAGAGCCAACAGCAAAAGTTTAAACCAGTTCTTCCTTAATGCATTAGCCAGGACCTTCAGAAGGAAAAGTTTCACAGTTTTGCAATATTGACTTTCTGCAGATAATCTCTACATACATAAACCAAAGTTCATTGGCAGTAGGTATATAAAAACAAATTTTAGGACAAATTTGGGAGGGTGGGAAGGATGGACCCATTATTATTCCCCCAATGTTTATCTTTAGGAAAACCTTAGTTTTAGCTTCCAAACACAGCCCAAGCAAACCAGTTGTCAAATATTCAAGACTGCTTTTTGTGTATAGAAATCAGCAAATTTTTGCTTACTTATATATTCATTTATGTATTACTTCAACTTCTACACTGCTTCAATCTTCATGACTTTAATGTGCAGTTAGTATAGCTATTACAGTCTACCTCTCCTCTTTGTAGGACACTTTGTAATAGTTTAAGATCCACTTCTTTCGTTGTTATTGTTGTTGATCAGTCACTAAGTCATGTTCTATTCCACATGGACCCCAGCATACAAAGACTCTGTCCTCCACTATCTCCCTGAGCCTACCCAAACTCATACCTATTGTGTCAATGACACTATCTATCTCATCCTCTGCCATCCCCTTCTGCTTTCCATCTTTCCCAACATCAGGGTCTTCTTCAATTAGTCCTCTATTCCCACTTCAGCTTCAATACCTGTCCTTTCAAACAAGTCAGGATTGATTTCTTTTAGCATTGACTGATTTGATCTCCTTGGGATCCAAGGTATTCTCAAGAATCTTCCCCCACACCACACTTTGAAATCAATTCTTCAGCGCTCAGCCTTCCTTGTGGTACATCTCTCATAGCCATACATTGCAACTGGGAATGCCATGGTTTTAACCAGTGGTGGAATTCAAATTTTTTTACTACCATTTCTGTGGGCGTGGCTTGGTTGGCATGGCTTGGTGGGTGTGGCCTTGTGGGCATGGTAGGGGAAGGATACTGCAAAATCTCCATTCCCATCCCACTTCAGGGGAAGGTTACTGCAAAATCCCATTCCCTCCCTACCCCACTAACCTGCTTTCCAGCTCCGTTCTCCTGTGCAGGGCAACAAAAGAAGACCCAGCCGATCAGCTGGGACTCAGGAGGCAGAGAATAGATGGGGGTGGGCCAGTCAGAGGTGAAATTTGCTGGTTCTCTGAACTACTCAAAATTTCTGCTACTGGTTCTCCAGAACTGTCAGAACCTGCTGAATACCACCTCTGGTTTTAACTGTACAGGTGTTGGCAAGGTGATGTCTCGCTTTTTAACATGCTTTCTAGGTTTGCCATAGCTTTCTTCCCAAGGAGTAAGCATCTCTTAATTTCATGGTTGCAGTTTCTGTCTGCAGTGATCTTGAAGCCCAAGAAGATAAAATCCAATTCCAATTCTTCTCCTTCTATTTGCCAGGAAGTGAGGGGAAAAGATTCCATGATCTTAGTTTTTGTAATATTGAGTTTCAAGCCAACCTTTACACTTTCTTCTTTCACATTCATGAAGAAGCTCTTTAGTTCTTATTCACTTTCTGCCAATAGATATGTATGATCTGCATATCTGAGGTTGTTGGTATTTTTGCCAGCACACTTCTGATTCACAAAGCCTGGTATTTTGCATGAAGTACCCTGCATATAAGTTAAATAAGTAGGATGATAATATATAGCCTTGTTGTACCCCTTTCCCCATTTTGGAACCAATTAGTTGTTCCATGTCTGGTTCTAACTGTTGCTTCTTGTTTGTTGTGATCGACACAATCAAAGGATTTAATGTAGTCAATGAAGCATATGTTTTCCTGGAACTCCCTTACTTTTTCCATAACCCAGTGAATGTTGGCAATTTGATCTCTGATTCCTCTGTCTCTTCAAAATCCAACTTGTACTTCTGATAATTCTTGGTTCATATATTGCTGAAGCCTGGTTTGTAGGATTTTGAGCATGATCTTGCTAGTGTGTAAAATCAGTGCAATTCTACAATGCAATGCAATTTAACATTCTCTGGCATTGTCCTTCTTTGGGATTGGAATGTAAACTGACCTTTTCCAATTTGTGGCCATTGATGACATTTACTGACATATTGAGTGCTGCACTTCAACAGCATTGTCTTTTAGATTTTTAAATAGCTCCACTGGAATACCCTAATCTCTGCTAGCTTTGTTGTTGGTAAGACCCAGTTCAGTGCCCTCCAAATGTGATTTATAATTTCCTGCCTTCAATATCTATATGGGATATCAAATCAGAAATTTAAATGAAGCTATGAGATGTAGATTTCAGGGAAGTGGAACAGGTTCACTGTAATACTAGCTCTGTGATCTGTGCGAATCTCCCTCAAGAAAGCAGTCAGAAAGGTAACAATAGGCTAGGTTAGAGCTTTGGTGAATATTTCTTTGGGAGAGAGGATACTTGCAACGGTGCACCTATCCTTAAGAAGCAATGCTTTTACCTCAAAGGTGTTTTTTTCAAGAGGCAACTGGACTTTGTTTTTCTTTGTAAATGGGTGTAGAGCCTTCTTGGAACTGTTGAAAGGACTATGTTGTAATTCTTGGAACTTCTGAAAGGACTATATTGTCTCCACACCCATTTGCACTACTCAGATGACACAGATAAATCTCCAAGTGGCCTCAAGGACTCTCTAAAAGAATGCAAATGACCAGCTGTTTGCAAGGAATATAAATCCCTTCATTCCCCACCATCCAGTCAGAGCTGAAGAAACTTCTTGGATGTGAAGTGAAATGTCCTCAAAGAAAAACAAGAAAGTCCAGTTGCCTTTTGAAAAAGCACCTTTCGGACAACCATGACCTGGATGACTGAGAATCTCCATAGACCAAGCTTTAAATTGCCTCCAATTTTCCCTTTCTTGGAAAGATGGTTGAACCAGCTGATGAACCAGTAGTTAAAGAGAATTATGGATGAAACAGATTATCTGGATGCTTTTAATTAGGATTCAGGCTGGGATGAAGATTGTTGTGGATCACCTTTGTGGGGACTGTAAGCAGTAGTATACTTTCCTTGGCTAACCTCCATGGTTTAACTATGGTACTGCTGAACTGTCTACGAGAATTTAAAATTGGTAGCTTTCAGCTTTTAGAGTATGCCCATCTTTGACTCAAAATGTGGGTCTGCAACCTATAGAGAAATAAATACCTGAGGGTATTTCTGAACTCACAACTCCTAATGGAAATGAAGATGAAAGTAATGGTCAGGTTCAGCTTATGTTCCAGTTGCGTCGCTCATGTCCTTGTCACTTCACATCTTCATTACAATCCCTCTTCTCTGAAACAACAGCCCTAGAAACAGGGAGGGATTCATTGTCTCTTAGAATTTTAGGAAGCTACTAAAACCTGGCTCTTCCAGAGGGTTTGGCATATGAGAATATTATTCTAAGATTGAGAGAAAACACCAGAGAGATAGATGGGAAATATTATAATTGTAATGCTTATATACTATTGATTTTGTGGTGATTTGATTATTAAACATTATTTTATTATTTTCAAAGTAAAGAATTTGCTACCCTTCAATGTCTATGGAGCACATAAAAGCCTAATAATCTAAATAAATGTAGGTTGCTTTCACCCTTTTCTAACTATGTTTTGTGATATGTATTTCTAATCATATAACTTTTTTCCCCTCAATGTCTAGTGTGTTTAAAAATTAGTTTTTATCATTTTCTTGCATGAATGGATCAAAAATATGAGTGGTTGATTATTTTCAATCTATTAACGGTGTAGAAATTATTTCCTAAAACAGAAACAGGCATAGATGAACGTTCATATTTTCAGAATTCTTGAAGCAAAACATTGCTCTACACTTTAAGCAAATTGCTTATTTGATTTGTACCACACTAACTAAGCTATGAAACCTTTATTCACATTTCTTAAAACTAACATCCTTGTTTCAAGTTACTGATTTTGTAGGACTGTGGGCTTATAGAAAGTTTGGGAATTCTCTAATCATCCTCATCACTCCTTGACTCGCTCCTCAGTTCACAGGAAAAATATGATCTCTTTGTGTAACTACAGAACTGTCTTCTTAAAGCCAGATCCCAGATGGGACCATGTCTACAGCAAGAAACATTCTTGTTGCCAGAAAACAACTTACAACCAGCCAATTGGCCTTCTACTAGGAAATAAGAAAAACCAGCTGGCTCTTGGCACTCTCCCCACTTGAGGATACAATACAATGGCTGTTTTCAGGCATCCTCACTCCTTCAGCCTTGTTTTCCTTAATCAAGTTGCCCTTTCTATCCAGGAGAGCTGTACAGAGTGTTGCGGATCATCCTGTCTTGTTGTGCGATAGGATGCAATGGCAAGATTTTGACGATAAAATGTTATACAAATGTTGGAATTTCATCAGCCCCATGATGATTACACCATTAGAGCCTAAGGTCGGCCCAATTTCTACTGAACATGTTCAGTTGCATTATATATGCTCACTCCCACATTCCAGTTGTTGAGCATCATGCTCCGAGGCCATTTTGTATTGCTGGGCTAAGAAGATATGTGACTTCCAATGCTATTGCCCACATGTTTCTAAGTTGGGCTTTAATCAGAGGCCTTATAGGTAATCCTTGACTTACGACCATGATTGACCCCAGCATTTATGTTGCCCAGTGAGAAATTTGTTAAGTGAGTTTTGCCCTATTTTATGACTTTCCTTGCCACATATGTTAAGTGAATCACTGTAGTTGTTAAGTTAGTAACATGGTTGTTAAATGAATCTGGCTTCTCCATTGGCTTTGCTCATCAGTTCACAAAAGATTATCACGTAACCCTGGGATACTGGAATGACATAAATATGAACCAGTTGTCAAGCATCCAAATGTAAATCATGTGACCATGAGGATTGCTGCAAAGATTTGTGTGAAAAATGGTCATAAGTCAGTTTTTAGTGCCATTGTAACATTTGTCACTAAATGAACTGTTGTAAGTCAAGGACTACCTGTATTAACTTGTGTTTGGTATTCTTGAAAAATGATGCTATACCTCTTTAAAAGTCATGTTCACCATTTGTGAGAGAGTTCTACAGAAAGCACTTACCTTCTCTTTTTAAAATAAAATAGGCCTGGAGGAAGAGCAACGGCAAGATGAATACTGAGAGTTAAGACTACTGTGAAAATCATTTTCCATCATTGCTCCATTACACACGTAGCAGGAACAGTAATACACATGACTCTGAAATGTTAGATCTTACTTTTATAAGGCGGGAACAGCAATCAGATCATCGTAATATCAACAGCAACATCATGAAAAATTTCTCTTCATACTGTTCCTACTGAGTGTTCTGTAATAGGAGCAGTGGTCAACAAATCTTCACAGCCATCTGTAAAAAGAACCCAGCACCTGAAGATGAGATAAAAGCATGATGGAATGGTTTACTATTGCCTTCTACACTAATAGCTTCTTATATGACTGTTGCTTAATGTAGTTGCCTCTGTGATTTAACTGGACTGCTGGAATAAACTTCATCTTTCTTCTTGTAATTTCCCAGAATTCTTCATTCTCCCACTCAAAAACAACAGCTCCTCTTCCTCCATACTGAAGCAGCACAGTACTTAAAGGAAAATATTTGCTTAACCATGGTACAGGTAAAACTAAAACCAAACAAATCATAAATAGCTTTGGGCGGTAGGAAGCAGATGTGTTTATTTTCCAGTAACACCTTCAGCAGAAATGAAGGACAGAAACCCTATTGCTAGTGGCTCTAAAGAGCCCCTTTCTTAAGGAAATCTAACAGACATAAGCAAAGTGTTTTTGACAAATGGTGATTATTGCCTCTATTCCAAAGAAATAAGATCCAGCTTTAAAACTTTCCTGGTTTGTTTGATACACATTTAATGCTTTATTGTTCAAACCAGAAAGAAACCAAATGAAGACAAAATCATTTAAATTAACAAAACTGCAAGCAATTCAGCTCACAGCTATTAAATATAACTGCAAACTGTCAACATCTAAAGAATGATTGACAAGTGTTACACCATTAAATAGAACAAGTACTGGGAATTCCAAAACCTGATATAAAAATCTAGTAAATAAATAAATGGTCATTCACAAAAGGTAAAAAGAAGCTCAGCAATCATGGAACAGGAAGACATACATTTTTATTAACTGATCAAAGAGCAGAAAACAATAGATTAAATTGACAATTTTCAAACTGGAAAGTCATTCAAAGTATGACAAAGGTAAAGTTTCCCTCACACATACATGCTAATTGTTTCCGGCTTTAGGGGGAGGTGCTTATCTTTGTCACAAAGCCGAAGAGCTAGCGTTGTTCGAAGACATCTCCATGGTCATGTGGCCGGCATGACTCAACGCTGAAGGCGTACGGAACCTTTCCACCAAAGCGATCCCTATTTTTCTACTTGCATTTTACATGCTTTTAAACTTCTAGGTTGGCAGAAGCTAGGACAAGTAACAGGAGCTCACTCCGTTACGTGATGCTAGGGATTTGAACCACCTAACTGCCGAACTTTCTGATCGACAAGCTCAGCGTCTTAGCCACTGTGTCCCCTAAAGTATGACATGAGTACCAAAATAGGCAAGTTAATGTAGTTTTCTTGGTGGTTTCAAAAGTGGTTTCTCATTACCTGCCTCCTAGGCAGGAGAGTGACTGGCCCAAGATCACCCAGTCACCTTCATGCTAAGGCAGGATGAGAATTCATGGTCTACAAGTTTCTATCCTGATCCCTTAACCGCTATGACTATACCAAACTGGTCACCAAAATATCAAAAGCAGTTCTATATAATCAAGTTTTTAAAAAACCCTACATACAGAGAGAAATTCTTGGGATCAAAGCTGGCAGTAAATAAGGAACGTAATTGGTGATTATCCCAATGAAAGTGTCTATAAATCATGGTTTCCTTTGGTTATAATTTTGTACTTGGAATCATCAGAAACTGCACATGTACAAACATCAAATATACACTGGTGAGCCATCAATATGACGCAACTACAAAAACTATAAAATTGCGTATCGCTGACTGTACTGTAATCACTCCGCTCTATGGGGGACATATTGGTACTGAGGGCCAGTTTAATGTAGCAGCTAAGATGCTGACTTAAAAACTAGAAAACTCTTATTCCAGGCTTCCTTTGGCCAATACTTCTCAATCTGGCCTACCGGGCTGTTATTGTAAGGAAAACACAAGATAGGAGGATTAGGTATCTGCTGCCTTGAGTTATGTATACTGTATGGAAACAGATGGGATAACAACAATATTCATCTTGCATACTGCATCTAGTTCTGGGCACATATTTTAAATGGAAATTAGGTTCAGAGAATGGCAACGAAGATGAACCAAATATTTAAGATAACCTGAGAGTGAGAAGAGGTTGAACGGTTACTCTTGAGAAATAACAGAGCTCCGACAGAAAGAAATACCTTTTCTTCTCTCTCTCTCTTTCTCTCTCACGCATACACACGTTTACGAATGGAAGATATCAAACAAAAAACCCTAAGCAGGGAGATGGGCTTCACTCCCTGATCCATAGTTTTCTGGCCAGCACTGCAGCAATGATTTGCCACTGCTTTATTCCAATATTTCTTCTCACTTCCTATGGCTAACCTATGGGTCTGGTTTTCTTCTTCCTGAGATCTTTCATCCAAATGTCTATGGAAATTCTCAGTCATCCAGGTCACGGGTGTCCTAAAAGTGCTTTTTTTCAAGAGGCAACTGGACTGGCTGGGGTGTTTTGTTTTGTTTTGAAAGGCGTTTCACTTCTCATCCAAGAAGCGAAAGGTCTTATTTAAAAAAAAACAGAAAGTCCTCTTGTGTGGCCTCTTGGAGGGGGGGAAGCACCTTTGGGACTTTCATCCAAATACTAACTAGCCCAGAGCAGGTAAGTCAGGTGCTGCCATCTGCAGGTAAGTCAGGTGCTGCCATCTGCTGAGATTAGAAACGAATGAAAAACTTGGGTCAGTCACAAAAGGGGACAAGCCACAATCATACAAAAAAAAAACAACCCAAGAATCAGCCTTCTTCGAGGTGATTTACGGTTTGCTAACTCAAAAGGGGAACGCAGCCATCTTAAACACAGCATAAAAGCGGGGGAAGGGGGATTCAAGCTACGTGCCCGCTCGGCTTGCGGGCAAACGCTCCCAGAATCCAACCTTCCCGGGGAAGAGTTCCGAGACTCCGCCTCTTCACATCGTCCCTCTTGCGTTTGTTTTGCTTTCTTCGGTTAATGTTGTTCTGCTTGGAAGCAAATAGCATGCCGTCACTGGCCGCCCATTAATTGGTGCATTCGAGAAATCTCTTGCTCTTATCACCAGTTTGCGCCCCCCCCCCCAAAAATTATCTACACCTCTTTATTTACACTCAGTTTCGCGCTCTGAAATACCTCGTTCCCTCTTCTTAACCAATCAAATCGATTTTCTCTAAGCCAATGGGCGTGGCCTCCTCTGCCCATCGCCTTAGCCAGTAGAAATGCAACTCTGTCTTCCATGCCCCGCCCCCTCAGCCCGATTTAGAATGTTTGACTCCGTCCCATCGTTTGGTTTCTCGTTCGGAGTAATCGAAACTGCAGGATGGGGTCTCTTCCGGCTTATGCGTGGTCACATTTAATCATGTGACCGGAAATAGTGTGCGACTCAAATTGAGGTGACTTCCGCTTTTTTTTCGTTTGATTCCCCTTGTCGATGGGAAATTGAAGCAGCGGTTGACCAGGTAAATCCTTTTGCAGTGGTTGCAGCGGCGAAAAGCGTGCCTGCAAGGCACTTTAAAATCATATGGATTAATACTTTAATATTCTCTAGTCTTCAAAAATAAAAAGCAGTTATTTTATATGGTGTTGCCCGATAGGTTATTCAGAATAAATAATTCAACATTAATTAATGTAGTAAGCTTTCAAACAGCGTTAACGTTTTCCCTGTATTCCAGAGTTGGGGTTTCAGTGTTTACGCGGGCGGACAAAATCTATGGTAATTTTCCGTAGACTTAGTGAATTATAACATAGAATCTTTTTTAGCTTTACGGCATTTGTTATTGAAATGTAAAGGAAGGCGAGAGATTGAAACAACCGTTTTAATGGATTGAAAGATGCATCTAATACGATATAAATCAACAATTCCCAATCTCTGCTTTCTTTCCAGATATTTTGGAGAACAGCATTAAACACTGTGGTAAAACATGTAAAAGAGAGTAGATTGGGAAGACAGGCAATCACGTTCTATGGATTTATAATCTGTTTGATTTATAGCCCACCTTTTCTTCCCGAGTTTAAGGAAGTGTACATAATTGTTGTTACTTCCATTCCCCCCCCCAAAAAAAACCAATCCTGTGAGGTAGGTTATGCTGAGAGTGGGTGGCTAGAGTCCACAGCCTGCGTATGCCTGCAGAGTCATCTTCTGTGTGTGGACAGATATTCCAATAAAGGAGAATATCTGAAGATCAGGGTTAAAATGAGGGAGGGCAAGGTGTCCTTGGTGCCCTCTGAATTTGGTGGTTTGCTTGCACAATTTCATTATCCAAACAAGGTAACATCATCAGTACTAATAAGGGGTGCAGTTTAATTGTCAGTTTATATTTTAGTAGTTTGCTCTCTCTATGCTCAGGGCTGTTTGCTCTCTTTGGTTGAGCAATTCTCTTTGGTTGGGCAAAGAATTTGGCAATTCTTTTATTTGGGTATTGTTTACTTCTTAATTGTTGATCTGATGATAGTCTTGGTGTTAATCTATTCTAATCTGAGTGCTGATTGCTGGTGTGGAGATGCTTTGGTCTCTTTGGCTTGTTGATTGTCTCTTTTGCACAATATGTAGATACTTATGTGTGCCTATTGATGGCCAATTTGTTAGAGGGCCGGGCTTCCTGGAATTTTCCAGCCTTTTTGGACTTGGCTTGGTCTAAGACAGGGGGTCCCAACCTGGGGTGCGAGACGATATTCCAGGCAGTGCGAGAAAAGTCCAGGTAAATAATAGGATATTGGCTATATGTTGGCATTTTTATTTATTATTTATTTCAGGGGGTGCGAGGTTCGAGTGAAATTTCTTTAGAGGTGCGGGGCAAAAAAAGGTTGGGAACCACTGGTCTAAGATATGCAGAGTTTCCCAGTTGAAACTATGGCTGTTGATATGTTGTGAAGTTAAGAGTTTTTCATCATGTTTTTGACTGCTAGTTGTTGTTTATAGATGTTTCTATTAGTTTTCTGTCTGTTTGTTCTTTGTAGTGGCTGTTGCAGTTTTTACACTCTACATTTAGATGATTCTTGTTTTTTCTTCTGGGGTTATCGGGTCTTTTGGTTAACTTAGGATACTTTGGAAGGTTTTAGTTAGTTTGTGTGCTATACTGATTCCACGTGGTTGTAATGGTCCATTAGTGATTTCTGTTTGTTTGTTTTTAATGTTTGGTAGTGTTATCCTTTTTACAGCTTGTGGGTTGAGAGGTCAGGCACATTTGATGAAGTTGCATAGATATCCATTTTGTTGGAAGATACTGTATTGATGCTCTATTCCTTTTTCTGCTATTCAGGGCTGCTGAGTTGTTTGTACTCATCTGAATAGGGTTCTTACACAGAGGATTATTATTATTGGGTAGTTTTTCGATACACTTATGTTTCTAGTTTGCCATTGCAATCTCTGCTGATCAGGCTATCCAGGAAAGAGTAGTGAGTTGTTTCAAAACATTAGAGTTTTCTTTCATTGCCTTCAAGTAACATTTATGTAATCAAACACTGCTATATCCTTGTTAACAAGCAAGTTGTGTTTGTCACACCCAATTTGTTTATGAGGCTGTGCTGTTCATAGCAAAAGGAGTTTATGATAGTGCACTAAATAAGTTTAATTATTTTACCTTCCAACTACTAGTTGGCCTTCATGCCTAAACAGTAGCATGCCTTTTTGTAGCAAGTTAACATAGCAGTTTGTTCTGCTTCTTTATTTTCTCATAACTTTATATGAAGATGTGGAATCCCCTTCTGAAATGTGTAAAACATGTAAACATATTTTGAAAGCAGAAGGGGTTGATCATTTGGGATTTTTCTGTGATCAGGAAGTGATTTTACTCATGCTTGCAATTTTCTCCAGTTTCATTTTTATTCCCTTGATTCTTTTGTCAATTTAAATTCCTTTTAACTTACCCTATACACTCTCATTTCTAATTCCGAAAACAGTTAAGCTATTAAGAACTTGCCTTCATTGCTGCCACTCCTATTCAACCATTTATCACCTCTCCGAACTATCAATAAATTTTAGATTTTATAGATTGAGGACATTTTGCTCCAGATTGTCATATCAGCTTTCCTTCTGATACAGGTAGTCTCAATTTACAACCATTCATTTAATAACCAAAATTGCAATGGCAGTAAAAAAAAAATGACTTATGGCTGGTTCTTACACTTACAACCATTGTAGCATCCCTGGATCACATGATTAAATTTTGGACACTTAGCAACCAGTATATCTTTATAATGATTGCAGCATCCTACGGACATGTGATCACCATTGGCGGCCTTCTCACCTGGCTTCCAACAAACAAGTCAATGGGGGGAGCCAAATTTGCTTAACTACTGCACAGTTCACTTAACAGCTGCAGCGGTTCGGTTAACCATAGCAAGAAGGGTCACAAAATTAAATACAACTCATCTAATAACCATCTGACTTAGCAGTGGAAATTCTAGTTCCAACTGTGTTGTAAGTTCAGAGCTACCTTCATTGTTTTTCTTTAAAGAGTGCTTAAAAGTTCCTAAGTGAAAGGAACCATTAAAATTTAGGCAAATTTGGTAGCAAAAATTAAAGGTACATTGTTCTTATTGTTATATCCCTCAGAAGAAAGAATTGAGAGAAGTTTTGGAAAACCCTGAACCCAAGATCAAAGTTTGGTGCAAAGACTGAACTTTTTTCATGTTGAGGTTATCAATCTTTTTGGAGCTCCTTCACCCCGTGTAAAAAAAAATTGAAACACACCTGTGAGACAAAAATAATTGTGGAATTCTACATTACTTGTAGACCAGCAATCACACCTTGCAAATTGTACTGTGGAATGCTGATAGATTTTCTATTCAGGGTCCAATCTTTTCCATTGAGTTTTTTCTGGGTATATTTATCTAGAACTCTCTTCATTTCAGCTGATATTGCCAAGATAGCAAAGAGTAAAATTAGTTGCAATCTAAAGCTTGAAGAAAAATGCTGGTCTTGATCCTCGTTCTTTTGTGAAGTCTGGAGCCCTAGTGGATTTTTTTGTACCCCTATTGTTAGTAATATGCTTAAACTTGTTCATTATATTTCAAGTGAAATATTCAAGATTGAAATGTTTGAAAGAATTGAAGATAGTTCATACAAAATTTTCATATACATATCCCACTTAGAGAATAAATCAACTATAATGTTCAAGCTTGAGGATTTGGGTTAAAGATAAACGGATAATTTTTCTTTCTTTCCCTCACCCCTTTTCTTAGAAGCCTCCCCCAACTATAAAATTTTCTTGAATAACTTTGGACCAGTCACTGTCATATAGCCCAACCTTCATCATAGGCTTGATGCTATGAAGAAAAAAGAAGACAGGAGCTTTTGTTGCCTTGAGTTGATCAAAGATAAAAGTAGGACATAAGTCAAATCTTAAATCAGGTGAAGAAGATGAAAAATAGAATAACATTTTAAAAAAGAAATTCCTAATGCAGTTATGTGAAATTCTCAGTTACCATGACAAATAATCTTATATGACTTTACATATTTAAACACATATTTATTGCATTTATATCCCATCAAATTATTTGAGACTCATGGCAGTTTAGAATAGCAATTAAAAATGAAACATTCACAATGTTCAGCATTTAAAATGTCTGTAGTAAAAGTACAGGATGGTGCTAAAATAATTAAAACAAATTTATAATTTTTATTTGTAGATCTATTTTGTTTGCTACTTATCTCCCCACGAAGTGAGTAAAAATACATGAAATAATAAAATAATAGCAAAACTTATAACCCAGAAACTACCAGCCATCTGTGGAAAAGGAGCTTTTTGAAGCTAGAATAAATGAACAAGCTTTAATTTTGGGGAGGAGACTATTCAATAGGGCCAAGCCAGCAACAGAAAAACATAACTGATTTTGTAACTCTGAATTGCATTTAGAAGCATATTGGCCACCAACATAGGCCTGGAGTTCAGGCAAAATGTGCTATTGACAGGTAACATCCACCATAAACTGAGGCACTCAATAACCATTTCTGAATAGTGTTCAAAGGTAGTCCCATGTATAGAGCATTGCAGTGATCTAGTTTTAAAGTGACAAAGACTATATGTCCCCATGCAAGAATCTCATAATTCAGATAGAGCTGCAGCTGGTCTGTTAGATAAAGCTGGGCATAGCCCTCTCAACCATAGCCTCTAGCTGCCCAATAGCAGTGGCCTTGAATATAGGAGAACTTCCTAACATGAATGATGGCAAATTTACTTGTTCCGGGATAATGTTGCAGGATCCAATCTGGATCAGTCAAGGAGATCAGAGATTGTTTTTTCCTAATAAGTCTAAATCTACTTCTTTGCCCAGTGTGAAGCAAGAGCTGATGTGGCAGAAATAAATTGTGCAATCTGATGAAACAGACAACTTTTTTCATTGTATTCAGTAAAATGGCAACTCCTATAATTAAACCAATATTATACAAACATTTGGGGTTCTATATACTTTTTATTTATTTAGAATAAAAAGTGTTCATTTTTTTGTTTTTTTACTTTGGTAAAGTATGTTCACTTCCCCCCCAATTTTGATAACCAAATACATAGCGTTGTTCTCCTTCTCTTCATAAACCTAGGTTTTGTTCTAAGAAATCTCTTATTTTTGTTCTTTTTAACCAGAGGAATTAGTTATGATTCATTATTTATCTTTTTGAGATGGATGTTATGATAGAAATGTAAGGGGTCTCAAAGTTGTGCAGTGATAGCAACAGAAGTGCAGGCATATATTGTAAGGGAATTGTAAAATGGCTGAACTTTAAGCCTTTTATCTCCAATAAGGAATAAAACTGCCAATTCTTACAGTATTATTTACAGTGACTTTCCTCCTTCCCCACCCCTAAATCCAGTGAAGCTTAGTGATTGAAGGTCATTTTAGCAGGGACTGTTTGAATGTTGCTTGGGAACCAAGTTTGATGCCTACATACATAGCAACCTTTATGGAAAGGGCACACACATGTGTAAATTGTAGCTTTTCCTTGCAAAATGCACAGATGGAAAATCTAATTGCCTCGGTCGTAACTGGCATAAATTTTATGATGAAAGCTGCCACTTGGGGAGATGTAACATGTGACTCATAATTTGGACAGTTTACTTTTTTTGCAGATCTGGAACTCCCCCCCTCCACAAATTCCACACGCCCTGTTCTTGGAGCTTAGCTATGCCGAGGAACAAAGCTTTTTTTTCTCTTTTTTTTTTTTTTTACTGTTGAACTTTCTCAAATTGCAATTTTGATTTTATAATTTGATCTGGCTGGATTGATTGTTGGGTGGTTGGCCTTATCCCAAGCAAATGCAAATGAAGTATGGAGAAGACTGAACCCCCACCTCCCATGTATTTTGCTTCTAGAGTCTAGTTATTGCGGAATACTTCTTCCAACCCTGCTGTCTTTGGGTAGAAAGTTGGATTAGATGAGTCTAGTTATTGTGGAATACTTCTTTCAACCCTGCTGTCTTTGGGTAGAAAGTTGGATTAGATGAGTCTAGTTATTGTGGAATACTTCTTCCAACCCTGCTGTCTTTGGGTAGAAAGTTGGATTAGATGACCTTTGATTGTTTCCAAATCTGCAAACCACCATCTGATATAACAGTTGTAGTTATTAGGGAGGGGGATATGATTTTCTCATCCCCCACATGGATCAACTGACAGAAGCTGGAATAGGATGGCCCAGCATTTTCATACTTGCTTTCATTCTGCCGTTGAATCTACTGAACAATACTTAAGAAGTGAGTGTCATAACTTCTTACCAGTTCTTCATTTTTCCTAAAAGATTACTCATGTTCAAAAACCTTCAGGAGACTTCCTGTGTTGTTTAATTTATGAATTATTAAAACTCTCATATATGTAACTTTACCTGGATGAAAGAGTGTATAATAGGGCAACATTTTATCAACAGAGCTGAAATGGGTTAACTACAGAACCTGTTGTTTCTGACGAACACAATTTGGGGAAATTGTGACTAATGTGATCTAGCTGCTGCTGCTGTCACATGATCCTCATTTTCAATGTTCTGTGAATTTCCTAACCATTCCTGTAATCCCTTCCACACAGCAGAGGGAGGGAAGGCAAACCAGCGAAAGGAAATCCTGCACACTTTTCTCACCCCACTTTCTCCAGGCCTACTCAACCAATGTGGCACCCCTTGCACACCTCCCTACACTGACCCTGACTTATTCCATTCTCCCACATGTCCTCTCCAATCTCACCACACACAGCACCTCTTGCACACTCCTGCAACCCCCATGTACTCCTATCAGTCTGCATCACCCTCACATACACTACCCAACATGTGTAAATTTATCATCCATCCCAATGTACCATTCTTGGTCCATGCCACCCATTCACACACACTCTCCCTAACCACACAAAGTCTCTCACAGAACCCCTCCCAACTCACGTATTTCCCTTCACGACTTCTCTGACACATGGGACATTTGTTGAACCTACTCACACCCTTCCGGGCCACACTGCCCACATACACCACAGCGAACCTTGCTACCTCCCAGCAGCCACTTATCTGTCTGCTGGCCTTGCATTTGCAAAGAAAATGGGCAGCTGGAGGGAGGGGTGGAGTGGAGTTTTGGATGCTTTCTGACAGCTTGACAGTTCCCACAAGGAAATTCAATGGGGAAGAAGATAGGAAGTCATTCATTCCTGCTCGCACAGAATAAGTCCTATCTTATTCTAAACAAATATTAAAAGTGAATTTGTATTTAGATTTATTTCAGCTCATTTTGGGTAAGTGCTTTTCTGTTCTTATACCCCTCCTATCTATATTATGATACTGCATTTCTTTGCCTGCATACCTTGTGAAGAAGTGGTAGTGATGGGATTCCACTTGCCATGAACACTGTGCAACCACGGCAAGTCAATCTGATCTAATTCAAAAATATGCTTGGGTTTCTATTGAATGCCATCCTGAGTTCCTTGGTGGAAAGAATAGTTTTAACATCTAGAAGGCCTTATATATGTGTTTCCTCTTTTCACCTCTCTTCTTTCCCTCAAAACAGATGATCCATTGACAAGATCACGGATGACACATCTGTATATGAATATCAACAACTTCACTGCTCACTCCGAGGATGAGCAAGTTGTGTAACTTGCAGAACGCTGATTTGGAGCACAGTCTTCCTGCCATTGCTTCCTCATTTTCATACTCCCCAGGGTTTTCTCCACATTACTTTTCTCCTGAGAGAAGAAGGGCCATTTCTGATGTGCGGCGAACCTTCTGTCTCTTTGTGACTTTTGACCTTCTCTTCATCTCACTCCTCTGGATAATTGAACTGAATGTGAGTCAGAAAGTTTGCTTTTGCAAATAAGATCTTATCTCCTGGCCTCTTGGATTCCCTCTGCCCCTACCCCACCCCCATTTTGCTCAAATAATTAGGGAAATAAAAATTTCCCAGATAAACTTTTCTTCACAGCTATTGCAGTGGATGAAATACAGTGCATCAGTTGGAGATTCCCATCCCTGTATTGGGTAAATAATTGCCCAGGCTAACTGTAGCATACTAGACAATTTCAAAAGAAGCTACACTTCTGTTTAGCAATCCATTATTTGTGGCATCCTGTTATTGTGCTGATATCAGCCTGTCTCCATCTGAGTAGTTATGCTCCATTAGGAATCTCATCAGGGGTGAGATTCAAATTTCTTAACAACCAGTTCTGTGGGTGTGGCCTAATTTGTGGGTGTGGCTTGGTGGTCATGTGACTGGGTAAGTGTGGCTTGTATGTAAATATTGAATTTTTTTATTAAAAAAAGAGCAATTTTAACCCAAAAATCAGGCAAAGCAGGCAGGCGGATTGAGTTGCTTGCAGAATCACAGATTCACTCACAGATCTACCTTTCTACAATCTGCTGCCTGAGTACACTGAAAAATAGCTTTAGTCCTAAGGAAGGTCCACTCTGCTCTCTGGCAACTCCCCCCCCCCCGCCTCCGAATGCCACAACTGACTGGGCCTCAGGGAAGCCTTCTGGGCAAAGGCAAAGCAGTACAACAGCAATTTAGATTAGCTAGAAAGCAAGAAATCCCACAATTTTCTGCTTTCTTGCTAATCTAAAAGGAGTGACTGCATGGGAAGGGGCAGGAGGGGAGGGACCAGCCAGTGGCACAATATGCCTGTTCTCCAAACTGCACAGAATCGTAGCAACTGGTTCTATAGAACCAGTCTGAACAAGTAGAATCCTACCCCTGAATCTCACCTTAGGAACACAGCTATTTGTCAATAAAAGCAAGTTATTGGCTCATATACTAAGATTTGTATGAATGCTTGTTAGTTGCCAATTTTTGTTTGCAAGTTTTCATATTAGAGGACAAGAGTAAAAAAAAGGCTAGTATTTCATTAGATTTTGGGTCTGATTGCCTGGTCTTTTCAACTTTAAACACAAAGCATAAGAGGGGCTGAATCAAACATGCAAGTTTTTAATTTCACTTAACTTGTAAACCTGCTTGGGACAAATATAATCATGACTAATCTCTTGGGAATGTTCCAATTGTTAGGCATAGAAGGAAGGCCACTTCATGTCTCCACTATAAACATACCTACAGATATCAACGCTATTGTGTGCTACAGGTTAGTGAGGTAATAACTCAGGTAAATTACCCAGCTTACATGTTATGCTATAAGAATAGAAACCAATTTGATTTCAAGGAAAAACATTCCTTCCTGATTGCAAACCTGTTCCAATTGGTTCCTCAGAGCATTTGAAAACACTGCTCCCTGTAGGAGTAATTATACTCCTACTCACCTGCAGCAGTTAAAATTATAAATATACAACTTTAAGCAATTCTTCTTAAGCAATTCTTTAAGCAAATCTTCTGGGAACTTCTTAATTTATTGGCCAAGTGTCCAGAGGAAATGGAGTTGTAGTCTATGTCGAAATGGTAACTAATTGTGTCAAGATATACTAGAGCAGGAGTGTCAAACTCAAGGCCCGGGGGTGGATCTGGCCTACAGGGTTACCCTGGAAACAGCAAGGGACCAGTCATGCACGGCCCTCCTGAGCTCTGTTTTTTCTGGTAGAGGTTTGCAGGAGGCCATCCCAGCCGAAAACTGAGCTCAGGAGCCCATTTTCACTGGCAGACTACTCGGGCCGCCACAGGTGCCCCCTTACACAGTGATGTCATGCTGGCCACGCCCACCCTAGCCCCCCTCCCCCGAAGGTCAAACACAACCCTCATGCGGCTCTCAGTGAAATTGAGTTTGACACCCCTGTAGAAGAGCTTCTGAACAGAAATTTCATTAAACATAATTCAATTTACAAAATGTATAATAACTATGAAGCATTATATTCTTAGTAAACAAAATATTTCTCAATATAGCATATCAGTAAGAACAATCGTTGGAAATGGAAAGAACCATATGATAGAAATGGAATGTTTTGGTCACTTCATTCTACCCTCTTCAATGCAACATGTCAATATATTTCACAGTAGGAACCATTGTGAGAAAGTAGCTCAAGTACAGTAACTTATACATCTCTTGAATGCCACTCTTTTAGATTTGGAAACCACAGCTTATTTAATAGGCAAATGAGCAGAGATTCATCATATGGCCTCCCATTCACTCTGCTTTCTTGCTTTCAAAGGATTAGAAAAAAGGAGGGGCTTTTTGAAAAGCCTGAATACCATATTCACAGGAAATGACACATGGTTTTGCTGATAATAATATAGCCTCAAATGAGCCAACTGGTTTTCCCAGAACAGAATGCACAAGTAAAGGAAAACTAGTCCTGCTAGAAGCAGGATTCAGTCTTTCCATTGTATAGAACAGTTGTTTCACAACGCAGTCACAAAAACAAATAGAGGGAAGGGAATCTTATTTTTTATTCATTTTATTTATTTTGATTTGTTAAATCACTTACAAGATAATAGGTATAAGTATATACACAGTTATGAATACATAAAATGGGTACATATAAGAAAAATAAAAGAAACAATAGGACAGGGATGGCAGGCACGTTGGTGTGCTTATGCACGCCCCCTACAGACCTCTTAGGAAAGGGGTAAGGTCAATAGTAGAAAATCTAAGGTTAAAGTTTTTGGGGTTTGGGGAAGAAACCACAGAGCCAGGTAGAGTATTCCAGACATTGACCACTCTGTTGTTGAAATTGTATTTCCTGAAGTCAAGTTTGGTGCAGTTAACCTTGAGTTTGTATCTATTGTGTGCTCTTGTGTTGTTATGGTTGAAGCTGAAGTATTCATTGACAGGTAAGTTGTTGCAATGTATGATTTTATATACCATACTTAGATCAGACCGAAGACTGCATAATTCAAGGTTTTCTAGGTCTAGAATTTCAAGTCTGGTGGCATAAGGTATTCTACAACGAGTAGAGGAGTGGAAAATTCTTCTTGTAAAATATTTCTGGACTTTCTCAACTGTGCTAATATCAGATACCTAATGTGGGTTCCAGACTGATGAGCTGTATTCGAGTATTGGTCTAGCAAATGTTTTGTATGCTCCAGTTAGTAGTGTGATATTACCAGAGAAAAAGCTACGTAGTTTACAGGTGATGCAGCATAAGGAGATTGATTTGTAATTTTCAACTAGACTGGGGTCTCCCTTTTTGAAGATTGGGATGACCGTGACTTGTGACCATAGTTTTGGCAAATCCTGAAAATTTTTTCAAAGATTATGCTTAGAGGTTCGGCTATGGCAGTGGATAGCTTTTTTAAAAAGTAGTCACATATTCCATTTGGTCCTGAAGCAGAATGGAAAGTTATCAGAAAAGTATTCTCATAATTAACAGAAGTTTCCTAGCAAATATTATAGAAGTTGCTTAATACAGTATTGTGTAAACCACGAAATTACTGGACCATAGAACTATACATGTTCCAGTAAACAAGCGTAGGTATGGAAAATAACGGAGGGTGTAAGATAAGTATGCATATGCTGAATTGTGTAAAATGACTAATTAGATTTACTTCTCCTTTCTATAATAGATATGATATAGTATAGCTTGATAAGAGAAATGCCCCGGGCTAGGCTGAGGCTGTGAGATGTATAAAAGTGACACCTCAGGAAGAGCTGGGGGTTCAGAATTTGCCATGCTAATGCTCTGAACCTTTTGTGCAAATAAACCTGTATTCTCCTACCCTTCGTGGTCTTGTGTCCTGATTTGGAAATGGGCGTTGGTTCTTACCTGACACGCCATTTCTCTTCGAGCTGTGAGGATCATCCAGAGAGTGGGAGGTGCTTCAGTCTCTCTCTGTTGTAGGCTGAGCTTAATTACTGAGGAACGCTCCTCCTTCCATTAGGTGGTTCCCTTACAGCGTTCCCCAGTTTATGCGAAGGTGAGAGGAAACAAATTCATACTTTCATCTTACTAGACTTAAGGTTTCATTGGCCGGAACAAGACCCCACCAGACGGTGAAAGATAAGGGTGGGGCTGGATGATCCTCGCAGCTTGAAGAGAAATGGCGTGTCATGTAAGAACCAACACCCATTCTCCTTCGAGCTGCTTGGATCATCCAGAGAGTGGGACATACCAAAGCTTGGCTGTCTTACAGGAGGGACTCCGTCTGGTTCGGGAGCCTCTCCAGGACCTTGAGGACCCGCTGTAGGACTTGTCTGCCAAACGAGGTCTCCACTGAGGCAAATATGTCGATCTTGTAATGCCTAATGAAGGGAGACGGGGAAGCCCAGATGGCAGCCCAGCAAATATCAGTGATTGGGGCCTGGGTGGCCCAAGCTGCCGAGGTAGCCGCACTTCTGGTGGAATGTGCTGTTATTCTGCTGGGTACTGGCAGAGCCTGTGACAAGTAAGATCTAGAAATAATAGCTCTGATCCACCGGCCGATGGTTGAAAGGGATACTTTGTGGCCCAATGTCTTGGGTTGGAAGGAAAGAAATAGGGATTCGGACCTCCTAAAGGGCTGGGTGCGCTTAATGTAGATGCGAAGGGCACGTCTCACGTCCAGGGTATGCCAAAGTGTCTCCCTATCCTGCGAGGGTTTGGGGCAAAAATTTGGGAGAATGAGTTCCTGTGCCTTGTGGAAGGTTGAGTTGACCTTGGGCAAGAAAGTAGGGTCGGGCCGGAGAACCACCCAGTCGGTGTGAAAGATACAGAGATCCTTTCTCACTGACAAGTCTGCAATTTCTGAGATTTGACGGGCCGATGTAATGGCCACCAGGAACACAACTTTGAATGTTAAAAACTGGAGGGTGGATTCCCTGAGAGGCTCAAAGGAGTGTTTAGTGAGGGACACAAGGACCCTATTAAGAGCCCAGGTAGGGTATCTGTGAACGGTTGGAGGGCACAAATTAGTGGCTCCTCTGAGGAATGCCCTGATGCAAGGGTGGTGGGAAAGGGAACCGATGTTGTCGCAAGAGATAACAGTTGTGAGGGCTGCGACCTGTCGTCTCAAGGGGTTGGGGGAAAGCCCTTTCCTCAGACCCTCTTGGAGGAAATCCAAAATCCGAGCGATGGAAGGCAAGAGTGGGTTGACCTGGGCTTTATGACACCACTTGCAGAAACTATTCCAAGTGGCATCATAGATTCGGGTAGTTGAGGGCCGCCTGGCAGCTAAGATGGCATCAATAACCTGGTCAGAGAACTTCTCGTTCCTTAGGCAGTTCCGCTCAAACTCCAGACAGCTAACTGGAGCCATTGGGGATCCGGATGCAGGAGGGGCCCCTGAGAAAGGGAGATCCTGTTCGGGGGGATTTTCCGGGGGGGGGCTACTGACAGGTTGCGGAGGTCTGCAAACCATGGGCGCCTGGGCCAGTAGGGGGCCACCAGAAGCAGTTCCACCTTCTCGTGGATCAGTTTTTTGATGACTGTGAACCAGGGCTA
Organism: Emydocephalus ijimae; assembly: GCA_004319985.1. Classification (NCBI taxonomy): domain Eukaryota; kingdom Metazoa; phylum Chordata; class Lepidosauria; order Squamata; family Elapidae; genus Emydocephalus; species Emydocephalus ijimae. The sequence continues at coordinate 2,677 of BHEV01018946.1, read as the reverse complement.
GTGGGGGGAATGCGTATAAGAGCCCTGGGTGCCAGGGGCAACGTAGGGCATTGAAATTCTCGGCCCCGTGGGAGGGGTACCTCGAAAAAAATCTTGGGAGTTGTGTGTTGAGGGAGGATGCGAAGAGCTTCACTATCAGTTGGCCGAAGATTGAGGCCGCCTCCTTGAACAGAGACGGGTTGAGGCGCCATTCTGACTGGTCCACCATGGCCCTGCTCAACCAGTCTGCTTGGGTGTTTGAAACCCCTGAGATGTGCTCTGCTTTGAGGAGAGGAGATTGCGCTTTGCCCAGCAGCAGAGGCGCTCGGCTTCTCTCGTCAACTGTATGGATTGTGTGCCCCCCTGTCTATTGACGTGAGCCTTGGTGGTGACATTGTCCGTGAGGATAAGGACATGACATCTGCGTACCTGAGGGAGGAAACTGCGTAGGCCAGGTGTGTGGCGTGAAGTTCCAACCAGTTTATACTGCATGCCCGTTCTGTCTCCGACCATCTGCCCTGTGCCGTGAGCGAGTGGATGTGAGCGCCCCATCCAGACAAGCTGGCGTCTGTGGTGAGGGTGAGCCACTGGGGCTCCTTGAAGTAATGACCCTTGTGATGGCGGGGTTGGTCCACCAGAGGAGAGACGTGAGGACTTTTGGAGGTAACTTGACTGTGGATTTTGAATTGCTTCTGCCGGATCTTTGAAATGGGAGAAGGAACCACTGTAGTGATCTGGTATGTAAACGGGCCCAGGGAACAATGGAAATGCATGAGACCATCTTACCCAATAACTTAGGCAAATCTAATAGAGTTACCTTCTTCGATCGTCGGATCCGTTTGACAGACTCCTGGATGCTAAGGAGTCCTTTCGAGGAAAGAAAGACCTTTCCTTTAACCATATCAATTACGGACCCCAAGTGGGTTATTCGGGTAGATGGCGACAGTTGGCTCTTTTGCCAGTTTACGAGGAACCCGTGGTCTTGGAGGGCAGAGAGAGTAACTCTGGTGTCCCTCTCTGCTTGACATCTGGAGGGGGACAGAATGAAGATGTCATCCAGGTAGCAGTGGAAACGCACGGGGAGGTTCCTAAGGTGAGCCGCTAGTGCTGCGAGGACCTTAGTAAAGGTTCGAGGGGCTGATGCCAACCCAAAGGGGAGGGCCACATATTGGAAGTGGTGGTGATTGTAACAGAATCTGAGGAATTTGAAATGAGAGGGCCGGATTGGGATGTGTAGATACACTTCTGAAAGATCTATAGAAGAGAGCCAGTCCCCTTGCCTGGTGCCCAGGAGAATGGACTGTAAGGTGTGCATCTTAAACCTGCGATGGATCAGGTAACGATTTAGTCATTTTAGGTCTAAGATTGCTCTCCATCCCCCTGAGTGTTTGGGGACCACGAAGAGGTGAGAGTAAAAACCCTGCCCTCGTTGAGAAGGTGGGACAGGTTGGATAGCCTGTATGTTGAGGAGATGCTGAATAGCGGAATCCATCAACTTGCGTTTGGAGGGATCCCTCGAGGAGGAGGATGCCATGAAAAAGTCGGGGGGGGCGCTGGAATTCCAGGGCGAGTCCAAACCTGACGGTGTCCCTTATCCAGGCATCGGAACTAGAGGAATCCCATTGGTCGGCGAAATGTCTGAGACGTCTGCCAATGGGGGGGGGAGGAACGGGATCTATCTTGGGTGCCGGAAGGGCCTCCCAACTGATCCCCTGAAGGGTCTCTTGTAGCTGCCGCCCCTTCTGTTCCTGTCGCCCGAATCAGCTCGATCCTGGGGTTGGGATGGCCGAAAGGAGGGAGTCTCGGATACCTGGGTGGGAAGGGAGACTGGTAGAAGGGTCAGAAGGACCGTCTCCGAAATGGCTGAGGGGCTCTGACCTCTGACCTCTGAAAAAGAAGAAAATTTTTCTTGCTTCAGCTCTCGACTAGCAGGGGTTCCAGAGCTGTGCCGAATAATTTGTCTCCCTTGATGGGGGCAGTGGCCAATTTGACTTTGTTTTTGACATCTGCCTGCCAGTGTTTGAGCCAGAGCAGGCGGCGGGTGGTAACATGCGAGGTTATAGCTCTAGTGGAAAACTTAACCAAGTGGTAGGTGGCGTCGGCCGAGAACTCTGCCGCGGCCGTAAGTTTAGCGATGTCCTGGTGCGCCCTTGTAGTAAAGGAGGGGACATGCTGTTTTAGTTGGCGGAGCCACCGGATCGAAGACCTGGTGAAAAAGGAAGCGGCCATGGCCGATCTAATGGCCCAAGCATCAGCTTGGTGAGTCCAGCGTAGGGCTAGTTCAGCCCACTTGTCTTCAGGTTTCAGAGCCTCCAGAGCATCACTTGGGGTGGAGGAGGATGCTAAGCCAACAATGGGCTCATCAACCTCGAGGGTATTAAGTAGGTTGGAGAAATCTGAGTCAAGGTTGAAAAACCTCTTGTCCTGGCTAGATGGGGTAGGGGGGGGCCCTGTGGAAGCCAGCTGTTTTACTACCAGGTCGGAAAAAATGGGCGGAGCCGGAATGACTTCAGCCTCCACAACAGGCTGCTTAAAAATGGAGTCCTCTGGGCCCTCCGCCAAGGAAGGGTGGGCAGAGGGAGACTGTGTGTGCAGGCCAGAGATGTTTTTGGCCTTAAAGAGAATGGGCGTTGGTTCTTACCTGATACGCCTCTTCTCGTGGAACTGCGTAGAGCATCCAGAGAGTGGGAGGTGCTCC
>BHEV01018945.1:0-32222 GCA_004319985.1 Emydocephalus ijimae | reverse complement strand
AGTTAAAGTGTCTGTAACTTTAACTGTAGGAATGTAATTAAGGGAGTGGTTGTAAAAGCACTTTAAAAGGAAGCAAGGCAATGGCAGCTTGCTCTCTCTCTGGCTTTGATGATCCCTAATTACTGTTTGAAGACTGCTTTGCTCGAACGGGAGAGAGAAGGACTGTTGATTTATTGTAAGTGAAGCCACACCCACAGAACCAAGCCACACCCACAGAACCAGTAGTAAAAATTTTTGAATCCCACCACTGCCTGCCACGCCCACCAAGCCACGCCCACAGAACCGGTAGTAAAAAAAGTTTGAAGCCCACCACTGTTCTGTTTGATGGGCTAAAAATTAAAAAAAAAAACCACAACACACCACCGATTTTTGCTTTGTGGGAATGCCTGACATTTTAAAACCAGCACTGGAGAGCTCATCCTTAGCTTATGCTTTCTGTGGCATGTTTGAATAAACAAACATCTGTCCTATCAGGTTTAAACTTATAACAGTATCAGCATAATGGCCAGCACAGGCTATCCAGTTCCCCACAAGTATTGCACATTCATTTTAAAAGCAGTGGCACTTATGCAACTGCTAGTGCTGAGTAGGGTTATTTATTTCTTCGTGTTTCTGGCAGGATTGTTGTTTTTTGATGTAACTGGCCTCATACTCTGAGTGCTCTGCCAAATATGATCCATAATATCACATTGGAAAGATCAGAGAGAAGGGAACACTTGAACCAAATCCAGCACTTATTTTATTCCAGACATAGATGACAATAAAAGCAGTGCAAATGTACTTTTAGGTTGTTAAGTCAGGCCCCTTCCATGTGACTCTTTTCCCTTTCACAGATTGGGCAAGAATCTTCAACATTCCATCACATTTTAATTGAAGATTTTGTCAAGTTAAGCTCAGTTCTTTGATCGCATGGGTACATCCGCATTATGTAGGGGCCTACTTGGCAACCATACAGAAATGCTTTACCACTGCTGGCTTCCTATCGGCCTGGCTTTTCCTGATGGTTTCCCTTTCAAGTAATAAGCAGATGGTTTAAAAACTCTACTGCCTAACAATCTTTTAAATGCTACTGAATTGACCTGGAATTAAGTCTATTGGAGTATGTAAAGATTCATCTCTCTGCCACCAGAGGGTTTATGCGGAAATTATGATTGGGAGTCCAAGTTAGAATTGGCAGGGTGGTGGTGGAAATATGTCACAATACAATATATAGAAAATGCTATATATTTAAAGAAAATGCTTTACAAAATCACCAAGCTCTTATTTTAACAAAAATATAGTCCATGGTATTGTTTCCCTAGCTATTCATTGGCCACACCAATGGAATCTTACATAATCACAAGTTATGTTGCTTAACATCTGGATGGAACAATTGAGTGAATTGTAGTGTTTTAAAAATGACCAATTTGTATGTTTATTTTTGTGGTGCTTTTGCTATTCCTGTACAAATGATTTCAAAAAAAGAATTGAAAAGGGGGAAAAAAAAACAATAACAAGCATTTGTAGCCCAAGAGATTTAGGATAAACTCTGTATTTCTTACTGAAGAAAAGACAAAACACTTTCCCCAACAATTTCGCATTCACTTGTTTCTGGCAATTTATATTAACTAGAAAATATATGTGGACATTTAACCTGTCAGTTCTTATTTCAATCACTTTTAACTCAGTAACCCAAGGATCAGCTGTTTTCTAACTGCACGGTCCCACTCCCAGCAAAGCAAAACCATTTCGGAAAGCACATTTTTTCCCTGATTGTTGAAATAAAATATTGCGGGTTATTCATGCAAACCGATTTTTGGGCCATCCCTACATTTTCTATTTTGTAGTTTGCAAACTTTGTACATGAAATAATTTATGCACAAACATTTTTGGTATGATTTTTGGCATGTTTCCCAACAGCGAATGTATATTTATTGCTGATAGCTAATCTATGTTCGAATGGGTCTTTCAAATGACTATAGACTCCATTAACTTTACTTCATGTTTCCCACAGAAATGCTACTCATTCACCATTCATCCATTCATCCAATCAACCTGGTAGAATGTGGACTTTACAGGGACATATTCCTATTTCAAAAGCAAAGCGTGATGAACAGCACCAGAAGAAAGGATGCTTCCTTAAATGGCTGTATAATTACCGGTAGTCATTGAATTACAATCATTGGTTTAGCAAACATTCAAAATGATGACCTGAAAAAAGTGACTTATGACGGGTCCTCACATTTACAGCTGTTGCAACATGCTCACAGTCATATGATCAAAATTCAGGCTCTTGGCAACCAACAGGCATCACAATGGTTGCAGTGTCATGTGACTGTCAATTTGCAACCTTCCCAGCCAGTTTTTGACAAGCAAAGTCAATGGGGGAAGCTAAATTGCCTTAACAACTGTGTGGTTCACTTTAACAACCTGAGTGATTGGCTTGAGTGTAGCCATTTCTCAACCAAACGCTTGTAAAATCTGGTGCTGAACATTGCTGCCTTACTTAGCAATAGAAATTTTGATCTCCGTTGGTCGTAATTCAAGGACTGCCTGTATAGTGTTAACTATTGGTATAATCGATGGCTATATAATCAGCCTAAAACTCCTAATTAATGGAGGATTTCTTTGTGAGTTTCTTTTTTAAACTGAGATCTTTAAATCCATTTATAAAATCTCTTGTTATTGCCATTTATCTCAGCACGCAGAGAGAGAGAGAGAGTTTCCCATCTACTTTCAAAGAAAGGAATGAGAGAATGGGCATGCTTTTTTAGAGTCCTATGAATCCCACAACACTTGGAGAAGTCTGAAACCTGAGAACTACAGTATTTCCCAAACTTACCCTAACTATTAGTTTATAGTGAAGCTCATGGTGTTCCAATTCCATTCATTTCCCACTCATTTATCTTAAACTCAGTGGCAGCAGTAAAGAACAGGGAGGGACAATGAATCTATTTCTTTGTTCGCTGCCTGAGAAGAAAACAGAACTGCTCAGCACAGCTATTTTTTAAACAACCTTGATCTTGCAAACCCATTTCTAGAGAATCCTGCCAGTGGGAGGGAAGTGGGAGAGAAACTGAATGGAGTTATCAGGACACAGAATAATAGGAAAATTTCATCTAATTTTTGTGCAGGTGTTGCTTTTTTTTTTTCAAATAGAAAATGGTGAAGAGCTTTCCTTTTTTTTAACAAAGGGAAAGAAGAATGGTGGGTAGGTGAACTAAAACAACTAGTTCACAATTATTTTGAATGCTTTGTGTGCACCATATAAAAACTGACATGTAAAAAAAAAAACTTTATATCTCTCTAGTAAAAGTTGATATTTACAATTTGTAAATTCTTTCTAGACTGAGAGTTTATAAAGAAGTTCAGGATTTTTCCACCAAAATTTGTTAGTATTAAACTTTCCTTTGTAATGTTGGGAGAAATATCCATCTGGTCCAGTTCCAAGCCGAGAGAAAGGCACTGGAGACAAAATGGAGGCTGATTGGAAGGAGGGTCCATTTATTGATGAAGCAGAACCACCAAGCATGTGTGACTCTGGGTAGCTGACCACATGGAATTGAGAGTGAGGGGTTTTTTTATACCTTCTCTTGGGCTTTGCACTTGAACTTCCTGTTCCTATGCAAGAACATACTGTATATTCTATTGACTGTTGTCAGACTCCCATGGTGCCATGTACAAATCCTAGGAGTTTGTCTGAGCTAGGCTCAGTTGAAGTTTGGCTGATGCAATGAAGGGGCTTGTTGGGCAATTCCTATTGTGGCTGAGGGCTAATCCTACCTTTGTTCAGACCTTGCTGCAGGGAATTTTTGCCTATGAATAAAGCTACATATCTCTTTATCTTTTAAGTGCTGACATCTTCTGTGGGCTATTAAGGAAGGTGGAGGCTGCTATCCAAGATCATGTTTCTCCATTTCTCACCCAGGCAAATATAATATTCTGCCTTTTTAATATTTCTCAAAATATTTCATTCTTCTAGGAGCGGGGTAGATGCTAACTTTCTACAGTAAGAAGTATTTTTAGTTTCATTGTTTGTTTTGTGCTGATTGCCATAAAAGTGCTTCGAAGTTTTTCTTTTCTTCTACATTTGAACTTTTGAATTTTCAGTTTCAAAATCACTGCAACCTTGATGGCTATGATAAAACAAATCTAAAGTGCACATTAAGACATTACATTTTCAGGACTGTGGAGCCAATATTATTTTCTTCTTTCTCCCAGCAAGAACTACGGCAAAAACCATACCCTTTAAAAAGAAATCACAAGGCAATAATCAAGCCAGATCCATCACTTCTTCAAAAGTTCATCCTGAAAACTAACTTGATCTGACCGTCCTGCCTGATGTTCTTCTACACAATAAATGGCCCTTTCATTTATTTCTTTATGGTTAAGAAGATGACCATTGATAAACTTCTGAAAGGTTGTTTCACAAGGTCTTGCAATCTTGACTGATTGCAATGTTCATTCGGGAACTTGCTTTCACTTCTTTTTCTCTCTTAACTTTTCTCTCTCTCTCTTAACTTTAGTCTTTGAAGCTATAAAGCTAAGAGCCTTTTTTAAAAATCAAGGACAAGCATCAGCAAAACTTTAACTTGGCAAACTTCCCTAATGTATTTCTAGTAGGCTTTGTGTATTGAGATGCAGTTAATGATGGACATTGGGGCTTGCCAGCAGCTGACTTCCTTTGATCGCATGATTTAGAACAAAAGTGGCTGTATTCTATCTATATGGGTTGTATAATTAATTTTGGAAATAGCATCTACCTCCCAGAGTAGTTTCAGTACTTTCGCTGTCAAGAATTAAGAGAAGACTCTAAAGTTCAAAAAGAGAACAATGACCTATATCCAATCTAAAACTATATATGCTTTTACTTTATATTAAGTCTCATTACTTCAATGATATTTCTGAGAAAGTGTACAGATAAGACTGAAAAAAGTCTTATATTGCAAATCCAATATAAGCAGACTAAGATGGCCTCAAAAGCCATTTAAAAATACAGCCTTCTTATTTGATACATGCTTATTCAGTAACAAAGGACTGTGTGTTCATTGAAGATTTTATTCTCAAGTAAATATGCAAAGGATTCCAGTTATAATCAATGCAACCATTTTATCAAGCTATCCCTCTGCAATGTAGATTTGACTTGTCAGAAACGAACAACTGGTTGGAGATAGGAAGAATTAGCCACTTTATTGCTCATGCCTAATTTCACAGGAATCTTCCCAGTCTGCACTGGGCCAGACTAGATGGCATTCAAGAGGGATCAGACCTTGCCATCTCATGCCTACATAATAACTGATCCCCTTCTTGACTCCTCCTCCGACGTGATCAGTCTCTCTCTAACATCAACTGATCTATTTCTGATTACTTTTAATTGCTCAAAAAAGCCCAAGTGGGATTCAAATTTTTTTATTTAACTTCCAGTATCTAAATGCACAAACTTAGCTACCAGACAAAAAAACATTTGTCACTTGTTTTCCTTCTGGGTCACCCCAGAATTAAGCAATTAGTTAATTAATTAGTTATTTTATTTATTTATTTATTTCATTTGTCAAACAAATAACAAAGTAATAAGTATAGGTATGGACATAAACATGAACAAAGGAAGTAAATGCAGATAAATGGGGACAGTAAGACTTTAATTAATTAAATTAAAGTTAATTAAGTAGTTAAGCAATCTTTTGCTGACAATAAAACTATAAACTGAAATATAATTTGAAGCAGAAATGGAGAATGACATGACTTTTACCGAATTTCATCCCCATTTCTGTTGTTTTATTAGATGAAGATATCAGGTATACTTTTATCAAAGTAATAGATGAAATTATAACAAAATTACAAACGCTGAGGTTTATTTTAATTTTTAGTTTCCCCTCTGCTCAGTGAGTGCTAGAGGCAATATACAAGTGGAGCAATGAAAAGCCCTTAGTATACCAACAAGCTTATCTTTAAAACTCTCACAATACAATTTCAATAATATTGGAAAATATCAAAGAAAAAAACAGAGCTTTTTGTTAATATCGATTTTATATCACCAAATTCAAGAGTGTAATATTGATCTTTGTTATATGTCTGATCATAGCACAATTACTTAAAAAGTATCAATAAGTTGTTATTTTAATGTTATTTTACTGAATGAAAGAATGTGTGCAATAAAGGCCAGGTAGAGACTGCACAATATTTTGATTTGAATACAGAAACACCAAATACCTGAATGTTTGAATGGGAAGCACATTAAACATATATTCAAGATAGAATTATTGCTTTTGCATCATACAAAAATAAAATTAAAAATAAAATGGACAATAATTTGAAATCATGAGCAGTTTAATAAAGAAAAGGCAAGCCAAACATCTTGGGGTTTAGAGGCATGGAATTGGGTTGCTGCTGAAAAGGCCCTATCATAATCTCTCTTCTCTAAGAGGTGATATTTATAAGAGGTTGTCTGGTACTGAAAACACATTTTAAGAATGTTCATTAAAAATACTTGTATACAGGCGACATTTCCCTCCTTTTCTATTTATTTTTTATATATGCATCCTGTTTTTCTTCCAGAAGCCAAGACTAAAGTGTATGTGTTATTTTATGCAGTAACAATCTGTGGGTAGATTAGACCAGGGGTCACCAACCTTTCGAATCTCAGGAACCACTAAATTCATAATTTTAAATCCCGCAGACCACTAATATGATCTGCCTACTGACCAGCTGGGTGGGCATGGCAAGGTGGTCATGTGACTGGGTGGGCATGGCCAACTTGATGTCTGTCAGCCCTCAACATATCTTCCTCTGTTGCTTCTCTGCTATTATTTAATTATTTCTCTGGGCTGTCATGACAAAGGTGGGAGGGGGGAATCTTGCTAAAGAAAAAGACTGGAGGTGTTTGCATTCCTTCCTGGGTTAGAAAAGGGAGGGGGGATTCTTTTCTTTGGCTTTCTGTTTCCTGGCTATCTTCTGTCCTTTTTTTTGCGCAACTGCGAACTTCTATCAAAATATGTCAAGTCATTTAACAAGACCCTTCATCACCATCTGGAGATGGTCACATGAGCTTATTCAGAACTTTTGGTTGGAAGAATTACTTTGGGGGGTGGGAACAAACCTAAGTCTTTATATGTGGATTCACCCACCAATTTCTCAGTTTCGGAATTGATTTGTAGCTACCATTTTATTTCCCAGTAAAAGGATAACTTTGCTCTACACCACTGAGTCTGAGTATTACTTTCTTGGGATTTAAAAGGAGCGCAGACTGACAATGTCACTCATGTCAAGGGGCGCCTTGCCGACCTCTACTCTCCCCTCAGCGCCCAGCCACTTCTCACCTGCCTGCCCGGGCTCCTTAGGGCCCCAACAGGAAGCAGTTGTTGGAGCTAAACAGCCACCATGAGAAAGAGTTGGCAAAACAGCTGGCTCACTTCAAATTGGATCTGACCGAGAAGGAGGCTCAGCAGAAGCATCTCACTGAGGACTACAAACATAGGCTTTCCAAGCAGAGGGAAAACCTGTGGGAGTGCAAGGCCAGGTACCGGCGCCTGGAGGCTCAGTGGGCTGAGATAGCCAACCAGTTCCAGGCCATGATGTAGTCCCACTGGAACAAGGCCCTCAGCAGCACTTCTCTCCAGCCTTCGCCCAAAGTCCTGTATCAGGAGGCTGAAGCAGACCCCAAGTCAGAATTTCTGCCCCTCTCTGACCCGCACAAAAAGACCCTGAAGGAGGAGACTCTGCAGCAACATAAACATTCATTGCTCTTATCCGGCCCAGGGACTGTAGTTTGAGGGCCCCTGATTTAGTGCAATATAAAAAATGCAAATAATTTTTTTGGGGACCACCAAAATTTTCTCACAGACCACCAGTGGTCCATGGACTACCAGTTAGTGATCACTGGATTAGACTGAGCCCATCCTCATTGAAATTTACATCGTTTCAAGAATGGCCTGGCAGCCTCGGTCTCCAGAATGGCCAAGCAACCTCCTGGCAACTTTATTCCACTGTTTTCCATACCACAAAAGAGGAAAAGGAAGCAGGTGAGAACAATTTATCCTTGAATGCATACATGGTTTGTTATTTCTCAGAATCACTTCTTCTGCCATCTTCTGCCTGACTCTGCTGGAAAACTTTGAGAAGGAAAATATTGCTATCAGTATTGCTATAAGTCAAGGCTCTTCAAACTTGACAGCTTTAAGACTTGTGGACCTCAACTCCCAGCTAACACGACTGGAGGAGGAATTCTGGGAGTTGAAGTCCACAAGTCTTAAAGCTGTCAAGTTTGAAGACCCCTGCATAAGTGATATAAGTGATTGAATATATTTATATTGGGATGCATCCTATTGTAATGCAAATTCTGTTGGCCAAGAGGATTTAAAATTAAGGGTATTACTGTTCATCACAGCAAGCTCTCAAAATGACTTATTAAAAAGACAAAACCAATTCATCCCCATGTTTCTCAGAGAAGAGGGGGTCAAGTCTTTTCTCCAAAGCTCCTGAGGGAAGGACAAGAAGTAACAGATGGAAACTTATCAAAGAAAAATCCAACTAAGGAGAAACTTCAGCCAGTACAGTTAATTAGTAAAACAGCTTCCTTCCAAAGTTGTGAGTGCGCTATCCCTGGCTGTTTTTAAGAAGAGATTGGACAGCCACTTATCCAGAATGGTATAGAGACCTGTAAAATCCCTCCCAATTCTGTGATTCTATTATTTTTTAAATAACCAGGAATGGGTCTGTTTTGTATGACTGTGTTTCTGGCATGTGAGGTTCAAGACTACAAGTAGCAACTCAGTTAGGTAAGTTTAGATTCTGGGTTTAACTGCCGAAAGAAAGGTGCTTGGTTTAGAGAGTAATGTGTACTAATTGGCTTATTTTAAAAACAGAAAGCCAGCTCTGCTGATTATTCTACTGAACATCCTGGATATTTACCTTAAAAACACTGATGTTCTGGCATCGGTGACTGTAAATAATTCGGCTGGAGTTCCTCTACTGTCCCTGGTTTGGGAGATAGGCTGTAGCACAATGAAAGTATCCACTCCACATCCATCCTAGTTTGTATCCTGATGTCTTCATTTAAGTTGTTTGCCTGAGAGAACAGCTGAAAAAGTTGCAGTGTTGGATCCTGCTCCAGCTGGTATCAGAATTGAATCCTAGTTAAATAAAATGTTTTTGGGGTGGACTTGCCATCTCCAAGTGATAAGTCAGAGTGAAAGATGTGATCTAGATCTGTGTCCCACTGTGAACAAAAATGAGAAAAGTGTGAAAGTGTTCAATCCAGAGTAACTTGCTTGAGATAATCTCAGTGTGGTTTAGTCCCTCGTGTGAATGTATCCCTTGACTATTCACAGCATTAAAGGAGGAACAGAAATAAATGATGGAGCTAATAGCTTCTCATTGATTTTTTTTTAATGATGAGTGAGTTTATTACACAGAAGAAATGGATTCAGTGCTTTTCTTCTATTATAGTAAGTAAGAGTAATCATTTATTAATCACTGGTCTCTTCATCTATGAAGGAAGCTATTAAAAGCTGATGTGATTGGAAAACAGAAAGTCCTCTGAATTTTGAACTTGAGGTACAGATTTGATCATATATTCTTCATTTCATCCTCCCTATGCATCTGCTAATTAAGTTCTTAGCTACCATCTTAATTTGACCTGGCTTTACCTTGACTGGAATGCAGCAACTAATTTATACAACCAGCAGAAGGAAGGCATGTGTTTTTTCCTTGGATTGTATCGCCACAAACTGATTGACTGATGGCATGAACAAGATGCTAATATCTTAAAAGGGAAGACATGCCTTATTTTATGCTACTGGATAAAATAAAGTCTGCCTCAAATCAAGCTCTGGACACAAACAAGCAAAATTATAAGGTGATTTCCCATTGTCTCTTCCTGGATGCTTTTCAATGTCCCAATCCAGCCAAAACCTGAATGGAGTCCCCTAAAAGTCTAACTGGAGTCAACCCAGCTTACCTTCCAATATTAGCCTCACTGGCCAGATGCTGCCACTTACTAGCACACTCCCTTCCAAAACCCATCACCCCCACATACAAAAAAGCAGTTGGAGAGCTTAAGCACAGTGGTTGCTGTGGAGAGCAACTGCACATTTGTTTCAGGTAATGGCTCATTTAATCCTAAGTATGAATTCTTAAAGCTCTAGCTTTAGAACGAGATGGAATGATGGAACAGGGAAGTCAAAAAGGGGCTGGAGAATATTCTTTTGTTGAGCCCCTCTTGGTTCCTCTGGGAATCATCCTTTGGCTCCTTGTGAGCAGAATTCCATATGCCTTATTTTCCATCAGTTTGAGAGATAACCTTGCCTGCCCTGCAGGTATCAATGTGTAACTCAGTGCTGGGTTGCCTCCTATTCCTTTAGAATCTGTGGTTTTCTATAGTGGCACAGCTGCGGTTTTATTATTGCTTTGTGATGTTTTAATATTCATTTGAATATTATTGCACATTAGAAACTCTATTATAACTGTTACTAAGGACATGAGCCCCTCCAAGTGTCATTTATTTTATCAGATCACAGCTGCAGCATGACAAAAAGCCTTGGGCCGCCACAGTGGGAAAGCTAAGGGAATCAGCATCTTGAAAAATTGTGGAGAAAAATCTTTAAAGGGAGGGAGGGAAAGGTTTTGCAAGCATTTCGGCACAGCTATAAACACCCTTGGGTTTCTTTCCCTGCATCTGACTTGCTCCCTCTTGTTTATTTTTAATTGCCAAAGGGTTTTCCAAATCGGTTAGCAGAAATAAAAAATGCTGATACAATTTTCAAGTGTTTCAAGAATGTCTGCAATATATGATGAAAAGCTCTGCCAAACAAAGAACTTCTTAAAAAGATGTTGGAAATTTGTTTTTCTTTGTTCAGATGTAGTGCAATTATATTTTCATTGTGGTTACAGTTCCAGTTGCTCCCTCTTCCTTCCCACTTAGAGAAGAATATTGAGTTGGAAAGAATACAAGGGGAAAGGGTCTAAAATTATGGTGGAATTGGAAGTTCTCCTTATAATGGAAGATTAAAGATTGGCTTTTGTTTCTGGTTAATTGGAAAAAAATAACAACAAAGATGGGACATATAATAGCACCTCATTTTGCAACTGAAGTATATCTGTTTTTGTATGCTGTTGAAAAGCCTTTTCTTCCTCAGGGACAAACCAGAATGAGGCTATTCAGTCAGTTAAAAAAACTGCTTGAATTTTTAAAAAGTAAAAGAGATATTGGGATGGGGGCAATCTGGATGAGAAACCTGGATGAGGAAGATGGCTCCAGTCCTGATTTCATTCTCTGGAACAATGATTTTGCACCTGCTATTTGTACTGAAAGCAACAGAACTTTTAATGTGAATACAAGTTTTCTTTCTTTGCAAACAGCTAGTGTACAAACCTCAATGCAGAGCAGTTCCTCCATCAGTTACCAAGCCAAGATGAGTGTTCTCATGCCTACTATTTTTTTTTGAATAAAAGCTATATATTTATGAATTGCATTAATGCCACCATATTAAATTCCACTCTTAGTTTTGTTGTTGTTGTTGTTGCATCATAAATAGCAAGGAGTTGCATCAGCCCAACAATCTGTCCCTTGTGAGATTTAGTCAGTTTTGTGCAAATTTTTGTTGTGAAAATTTTGGTTTGTGGTTTTCTACTAATGACAATGCCGGTATAGCATGTTTCCCATCAGTCTACCGTGAAATGTCTTCTGCAGTCATTTAGACACTCATTTCATTTTCCTAATATTAGAGATGTATAATTTTCTTTTTCTTTGATGGAAGATGAAATTGGGCTACTATGAATTTTTGTATTCCTCCCACTTCTGGGACTGAAGCGTTATGTTCCTTTATGGTGCACTTAATCTCTCATTTTAAAGAAGAGAAATAAATAAACAAATGTTTCATTCTTCAGAGAATCGGGTTAGGTTAGATACTGGGTAAGTATTGTATTTCATCGTTTAAAAGATGTGAAAGGAATTTAATCATGATAATATAATCTCACATTTCAAATATTCAGTATATAAGGGGTATTTTTACAATCTCAAAATTGCCCTAGAATTTGGTAAGGCTCATATTCTAAATAAATGTCGCTTTCTCTTCAAGCCAGTGCATGTAATCTCCTAATAAATGAGAAGTGATGAAAATAACTAGTGACATCCTTCCTCCTAGGTAGACCAAGTCCAGAGGGAAAGATGAAGTGAGGAGAAAATCCTGACATGGTAATGATGATTTATTGACCAAAGCTCCCTGGACAAAACATTACACTAATATTGTCCGCATAAGCAAATACTGAAGGGACACTGTACTTGTGAGATGCTTAATTTATAACTGAAGGGAGGTTTGAACTAGGAAATTCCTTGTAGTTCCCAGATTTCTATTTGTTTTCAGCACACAGTGGAGGAACTATTATTATATGCTTGAAACATTAAAGGGAATATGAAGAAGTAGAATACAGTAGATCTTTTACTGCAGGACAGAAATCACTACACAATAGCTGTGATTGCAGGGTCTTGCATTGACAATTCTTATGTCCTCCTGGAGATTCCTCCAAAAGGAAAGAGCCTAAATTCCTTGTGTGGAAAGAGTAACAGCAACACATTCCTCCTGGAAATACTGACAATGAAAAGGGAGTTCCTACTTTAGTGTGGGAGATTTTTTCTTTAATGTATTCCTTCAGAAGCTTCTCCTTTACACTGAAGTGCTAGCTGAGCATGGCTTAGCAGTAGGGAGAATAAGGTACAAAGAGTGTAACAAATCCAATCAGTAGACACTGGAGGGAAAGCAGAACTCTTAGTGAATAGGCCTAAGGATTTGCTTTTGAGCAGGACAATATTAGTGCAATTTTGGGAGGCTAGCAGCTGTATCCCAAACAGATCATTGAATATCCAGCTTTAAAAGTCCTCCCTTTCAGAAAGCTGGTGACTTTCTACTATGAAAGATGTTCAGAATTTTGTTCAATGGGATTCATTAAAATAGGCCACATTTGAGGACTTTTGTTAAGATATTTAGGAGTAGTTCAACATTGAAAAAGCTGCATGTGGTCTTTGTGGGGTCTATCATACAGACCACTTCTTTGATTTAAATGGATGGGTTCTTTTACTGCATGAATTCAAATTATGACATCTTTAAATCAGAATTCATGAACTAAATGAAATTTATGCATTATCCTTTATAGTAAGAGCACATTTGTACTGTCCATAAGAATTTGTGATAATTTGCAATTGAGTAAAACTATTTTTTTAGTGGGTAGATGTTGCGAATTGAGCCTTTTACAAATAGTCCTCATTCAGTGGCAACAACTGGCAAGTTGGCCATTAAGTGAAACCAATGCTAAGTAAAAGCACAACTGTGCTTATAATCCTAGTTTAGTTTTCCTTGGCTTTACAGACTTGTGAAGATCCTGAACGTGAAGATTGGTTGTAAAATTACTTTTTCATTATAACCGCAAGCAAACTAAATGAGATTTGTCTTATTTTGTGGATTTACAGGATTATCTGTGTTGACTTTGTTATACTTTAAAATCCAAGGAGGAGGCTAGTTTCCAGAACAAAATATTCATCTTTTCCCTCATTAATGACTTTCTTAATAAGTAACCTTTTTCCTTCTTGGACCCAGTGCTTGACCCATGACATAGTTTCTTCTATTGAAAATTCTATCTATGTCAACAGAAACCTTATTTTAGAATTTGGGATTCTAAATAGTATTAGCTTCCAGCA
Source organism: Emydocephalus ijimae (assembly GCA_004319985.1). Lineage (NCBI taxonomy): Eukaryota > Metazoa > Chordata > Lepidosauria > Squamata > Elapidae > Emydocephalus > Emydocephalus ijimae. The sequence goes on along the minus strand of BHEV01018945.1, from coordinate 18,556 downwards.
AGTCTAATTAACCCCAGTCAATATTTCCAAAGGTGAGGATAACGGGAGCTGTAGGCCAGCAAATCAGGAGGAGTTTTCCATGTTTCTTCTAGTCACTTGGCTTTACATTTAATTTATAATTCTGTATATGTGGAATTCTTGGAGTTTCCTAAGCTTGGCTGTTTACTTGAAGATGTTTCACTGAAGTGACCTAGTTGCAGTGGTGGGATTCAAATTTTTTTTACTACCAGTTCTGTGGACGTGGCTTGGTGGGCATGGCAGGGGAAGGATACTGCAAAATATGCAGTCCGAGGTGGTATTGGCCGGTTCTCTGAACGACTCAAAATTTCCGCTACTGGTTCTCCAGAACTGGTCAGAACCTGCTGAATACCACCTCTGCCTAGTTGGGTAATGAAGCATTTGTGAGCAAACAACCAAGTCCATACAGTACCAAGGGCTCCAACAATTCAACCCCGAGCTACAGATATCCCCTTCTGTTGGTCTTCTATATATGCCCATCTCATTTTCTTTCCATCTTTCTTTTAAGCAAGACAGCTAAGATTAGCAACTAGTTATATTTGGAATAGTATTTCCTTTATATATTTCAGCTTTCCCCAGTTAGTATACTGCAGTTCTTAGATTTTTCCAGCCATCTGCCATAAGGATTTTTCTGCACCAAGAATTTCAGCACACTCTTTAGCATTTTTGCTATTAATCTACCACCACAGAGAGATGGCTTCTGAATTTATCTTGGTAGGTCTGCAGGCAACAGCTGCACAACCCAAATTTCGAATCATTGTGTTAAATCAACCTTTTCCCCTAGTCTCTTCTCATCAATTTGTCACCTAGATAAGCCCAACCATCCCCAGAAGCAGAGTCCCATTATGCACACTTCTGGCTGCTTCCTTCCACAGATTTTCATCAACTTGCACAGAGATTGTTTTATCCCAAGACATATGCTGTTGTTTTCTTGCCTTTTTCTTACTCTGTAGCATGCAGAAACATTCCCAACTATTTATCATTCTAAAAATGGAGTTGGTTGCATATAGCTCTGTTTCACCTGTTATACAGCTCCAGTGTATATTTTGAAGCCTAGATACTTCCCTTTCTCATTTCCAGGCAGCCAATGAAATAAAATAAAAAAATCCAAATGAGGAAAGAAATGCAAGGGAATATCAGAATTAGCATAGCAAGCAGTAGCCATGAACAGGGATCATTTTTCTGTTGAAACAACTCATCTTTCCCACTCTCATTTTAACACTATCCTTGATATTTTGGGGACAGCACGGTGGCTCAGTGGTTAAGGTGCTGGGCTTGTCAGTTGGAAGTCAGCAGCCCAGGTTCGAAACCTGAGTGCCACATGATGGGATGACCTCCTGTCCTTGCCCCAGCTCCTTGATTTCCTTGACTTAGCCATTTTTATGGGATAAGGATTATATAGAAAACTGTAAAGAACAACAATTTTTTTTTTAAAAAATAAAAGAATAACTGGGAATGTTGACAATCATGGATAAGATCTTGAGTAGAAGCAAGAAAATTTGAAAATCCCAGAGACTGTGAACTTGAATGAATCAAACCATTCTTTTTTAAAAAATTGTGTGACACATTTATTGTGCATCATTTCAATTGTGTGCAAACAACGTGTGAGGCAGTGGCTTTGTTCAGGCTTTGTTCAATTCGGTCAGCACCCACCGGCGGTTCTAAAGAATTTCTTGCAACCGTGTGTATTCTTTTATTAACTCCTCAAATTCCGGCCCCAGGATCTCCTAATTCAAAAGGATCTTGTGGAAAATGACTAGATCTTATTCTTCCTGGCTCAAGCCACCTTGCTGTTTGTCCCTGATCACCCGATGCACATTCACTATCTCAGGTGTGTAAGTTTCTGACACGATCTTCAGTTCCTTAAACCGTATCTTCAGCAACAACGCATTGCATTTAATTTCCATATACTGGATGTTGAGCTAGTCCAGTTTGGACTGGACACAAGGCAAAACTCACGAGCCAATTGTTTTAGGAGGCCTACACAAGGCAACAGGACTTGAGGATAAGCTGCTTTCTGCTGTTCCAGATATCTGATCAGCTTTTCCTGCTGAGCTCTGGTCTCCTTCAGATGCTGGTTCTTGGTGGCTAGGCTTTCCACTAAGGCAGCAAGCAAAATCATCTGGACTGTGGCTCCAACGTTATCGCTCTCAGGATAAAAGTAACTGAGCTTGTCCAAACATTAGAAATCAATGTTTGGAATTGGAATCAATATTTGATATTAGAATCAATATCAAACCATTCTGATACTGGGGTTCAATGAACCTCTGGTCCCAGTATATTTCCCCATAGTTTGAGATGCTGCGGGTATCAGGATGAGCCTCCCATTTCAGCTTTAACTGATTTTGTAATATGCCATGACAGAGTAAGGAAGAAGGAAATGTTTATTATTATTCCCTTTTTTGCCTGCCACTAGTGAAAGAAAATGGGTTCTCACATATGAAAAGTTTTTGCCTGACAGCAGATAAATTTGCATAGGCAGGTTCTACAAACTTTTACTAATCAACAATTCAGTTACATGAATATTAATCAACAACTCTGTTACATCAATATTGCACAGCTGTGTAATGTAGAATGCATTAAAAGATATCTTCCTTATGATGCACAAACTTACTGGTTGGAAAAAATTTGAGCAAAAAATGAACTTACTGAATTTCAGTAAGAAGCTAATAATCCAGCTGTCACTAAACACCACAGCCATGGCATCTTGTGTGGCTGGAGAGAACTTGCACCGTTTGTTCCATATGGCCATGCCACATTGTCACCAGTTTCTTACCTTGAGCAGCTGTATGACAGTCTTTTGTGAATTGCATTAGCTAGTGACCTGACCTATGATTGATTTTATTTATTCTACGGATAGCATAAATTGTTTTATGATACACATGAGGGCTACAGTAAGGTACAAGTCTAATTTATTGTGTAGTTCCCCCTTGATTAATTTCCAGAGAGCTATACCTCAAGTGATTAAAGAAAGTCTTCCCAGAAAATTGCCAGGATGTGTAAATACCTATATGCCTCACTGACTCCAAACATTAAAAAAAATCTGTTTTAATAGTCAATTCAAAGGCTTAACAGAAGAATTATCAGAATCCTGGAACATTTCCATCTGCAATGTGTGGATGCCACCTGAGTATCCACTGTAGTCCGTTTTTATTTGCATGCTGATGCTTGATGCTTATTTGTCCCTCATAACATCAAACAAAACACAGATAAGGATCTCTTTTGTTTGTTTTTTTAATAACAAATATTAGTTTTGTTCTGCTCCATATGGAGCATAGATTCAAAGCCATAGAACCTTTTGTAACTGTGGTTGAATGTGAGATCCACTGGATTTTCTTGTTCTGTCCTTACAGTTCTCTCTAGCTTTATTCAATCTTCTCATGGTCTCCAAAGCTGGTCTTCTTGTTCCTTTCTTTGTTGGTCTGTTCACCCAATGGTCAAGCAGGGGGTTTCATGTTGCTCAACCATTCTGCCAAATCAAGAACAAAAATAGAAGAGGTTAATATTTTTGATCCAAATATCCAAATATATGGCTATAAAGTAATTCTTCATAATTATGTCATACCCAGTAGGACTGAGAAGATTAATACAAAATAAGCCTTCTGTCCCTGCTGCTAATACAGACAAAAAGGGTATCCTTCTACAGTTTATCCTTCTCCAGGTCCTGAACCCTCATTTTTACTTTTTGTCCTCACCCACTATAGAAGAGTAGAGAGTCCCAGCGGAGTAGAGGTTGATATGGTTTCCTTGCTTCTCTCCGTGGTTGAACTAACCTTTTTTGAACATTGGTAGTTCCATAGTTGATTAGGTGATTAGCAATCGTGCACCACTGGGGGAATGGGTTCTCAATCAATTGGGTTGTTTTCATACTTATTCTACAGGTAACTAACCCCTATTTCTAGGGCTAGAGTCTTCTTCTAATAGAGTTTCCATTATTCTATTATGGAACAACTTGGGAAAAAGCTTCTAGGAAAAGGCCCTCTGAATCCAAAACATGGTTTCATGTGTGGCATGCCATTTGTTAACAGCAATTCCTCCATCCTTCTCTCCCTTATTTTTTTGGGGGGAACCGTATCCATACTAACCACATTAACCCTAGCAATTTTTGAAGATGCCAGTTGTGGGATTCAGGCAGTATGTTTACAGAAGCTCGAGGAGGTGCTGTAAATGATTTTGTAGTAAGATTTTGTAATATGAAATTTTTGTAGGCCAAAACAACTGAACTGCTACTTGGTTTCTCCAACATTACTGCAAGATATCTGGGAGTTTGTCATCTAAAATGTTGTTCTTGAGGGTATTTAAACAAGCCTCATGTTTTTGATTCTCTTAAGTGCATAACTAAGAGCTAGGAGATGAGAAGATAGCCTGAGTTTATAGTATTTTTCAAAATACCCACAAATAATCCCAAAGGGCAGTCTCTTGGGTTTAGAACAGATAATTATGATATCTCATGCTTTATTTCTTCTTCTTTCTCTCCTTGAAACCTATACATTTTGCCTGAAGGCCCTACTTTTTTCATTTCCATTGTAACCTTTGTTCACTTTATTTGACAAATACCAACTTCTTAGTCTTTATACTTAAATGTATGTCAGAGCTTTTAGAAGCAATATGCTAGTTCCATACGCTAAATCAATATATTCCCCAAGCTGGGTTCCACCACCCCTTTTGGGATGTCCACGTTTTGTTAAAAAAATAAATTCTGAAACTTGAAATTTGCACAGTTATTCCCCTATAGACAAAATTCATCCTCATGTTTTGAAGTACAGGGCAGATATCTACAGGGAATGTATCACACCTCTTGAAAAGGTCATTTATTTTCCATTCCATCATCCCATCTATACAAAGGCACTTAGAGCGAGATCATATACTTCATACTGCTGCATGAAAGTACATAGACAACAGACAATGAAGACTGTATTAAAAAGGAAACCAATCATGCTCAAAAACTGATAAAGTTATTAAAAATAACACACGTATGGACTTCTTTATTAATCCAATAGGACATTGGTGGAATGGGGGGAGGAGTTTTCTTTAAATCAGTCTTGACTCTTGTATGGCCCTACAGTTTTCTTATCAAGATTTATGGAAGTGGCTTGCCATTGCCTTCTTTCTAGGACTGAGGAAGGGTGACCAATCATCAATTGGCTTCATGCCTAAGGTAGAAATAAAGCCTCATGCCTTTAAGCACTACTACACCAAACTGGCTCTCACACTCTTTTTTAAAAGATATAATAATTTTAGATAATTGATGCTAAGAAACATTAATGGAGTTTAGTGACTGCAAATTACGTTGTTGCCTGCACAGATTATTATTGAATGAAAAGCCAAATTTCAGTTAGTGGTTTAGCAAAAGTAAAGTTCTATTATTTTTCCCATCCAGGTTCACAGATACCTCACCTCCAAAATTATCCATTGGCCTTCCACGACTCCCAGCTTAAACACCGCGGTTCTTGAATATGACAAATAGAAAAATATATACAGGTAATCCTTGACTTACAACCATATGTTTTAGTGACCATTCAAAGTGACAATGGCACTGAAAAAAACTTATACTGGTTGTCACACTTAATGACCACTGTAGTATTGGTCACTTGATCAAAATTTGCGTACTTGCAACTGGCATGTATTTATGCAGTTAAACTGTCTCGGGGTCATGCAATTACTATTTGTAACTTTCCCAGCTGGCTTCTGACAAGCCAAGTCAATGGGTGAAGCCAGATTCCTTTAGTGACCATTAAGAACTGCAGTGATTCACTTAACAACTGTGGCAAAAAAGGTCATAAAACAGGGGGCCACTCACTTAACAACTGCCTTGCTTAGCAATGGACTCAATTGTGATTATAAATTGAGGACTATTGATATTCATATATATGTATATGACAGTGGTGGCTAACCTTTTTAGGCTCCTGTGCCAAAAATTGTGCAGGTGCTTGCATGCTCGCACTCGAGTGCCACACCCAGAGGGTAATGCGTGCCCCCACACACCCCCTACGCATGCACATGTAATCTCCATCCACCCACCCAACCCCGCTGCCCCCTTACCTGCACTGCACCTCACAACTGATTTTCCGCCGGTTTGAGGTCTTTTTTGGCCTCCCAAAGGCTTGAGGAAGGCTTCTGCAGGCTTCTGCCCATTTCATCACTTTTGGTATTTTTGGAAAAACAGGAAGTGACAAAATGGGGTTAGTTTTCAGCCTGCAAAGCCTGCAGAAACCTTCCTCAAGCCTTTGGAAGGCCAAAAAAGGCCTCAAACCAGCCGAAAATCAGCTGTGAGGCACGCGCATGCCCAGTGAAATAAGTTTGCCAGCAACTCACGATGCCAGCACAAATGGCTCTGCGTGCCACCTGTGGCATGCCATAGGTTGGCCATCACGGGTATAAGGGATACTTCCTTTCCATATATTTTTCCAAACTTGTGGCTATGGCGGTAGGAAGGAGCAGAATAGAACCTGAAATAAATCCATGTATCTGTGGACACAGTATATCTCTAGCTACCAAAAGAAATAACACATATCAACTTTATAGATCTCTCATTATTCTTATAACGAACTGATTCAATTTACACAAGCATTTTTTTTAATAAACTAATGGCCCACAGTGTCCATTACTATGAGAGACAATGCCTAAAATATATCTAAGAATTAGAAAGTTGAGAATTATACTGAAAAGCAATATTCAGTTTAAAGTATTGCTAATTCCAGCAGTTTTGATTCAGAAAATACATTTGGTTCTGCTGAGCTGGGATTATAATAAACAAGTCACCCATGCAGCGAATAATAATAATGAAAAGATATACAGATCAAATTAATTAATTAAACACAATTAAAAAAGAAATTACCAACTATAATCAGCAATTTAAAACCACAGAAATAACCTAAGGAGAACATTAAACAGTTTAAAAGGCTATCCTTCCTGATTTGCATAATTTAAGCAAACATATTATATTTTAGCATTTGGACATTCGGGATTTGCTGAAGCTGAATTGTAATACCTACAGAATAGATTTGTTTGCAAAGCAGTCCATCTGTTGTCTTTAGAAGCAGCTAGAGGAAAAAGGACGCCTTATTTTACCCTCCTCTTAAAAGCACTTGAAAGAAAATATCCATCCTGAATATGTATGGATGCTTTCAAATCAAGGGTGGCCAATTGCTGTATGGGCTGGCTTGGACAACCTTATTATATTTATTTTTCTATCCACACAAATTCACTTTATAATCAGCCTAATACTCTGTAGGAACAAATATGATCAATATCATTTATATGAAACATAAAAGAAATGGGACATAAAAGATACGGAATAAATTTTATCAATGGTTATATAGTAGGAGACAATTTTGAAATATTAGTAGTTATGATTAGATTATTTAGTAATTAATATTTTAAATAAGGAGATTATAAATGATGAAGTAGAATATATATATGTATGTATGTATGTATGTATGTATGTATGTATGTATGTATAACAAGGATAAGTTGGATGTATTGTGTTGTATTTTCATAATTGAAATTAAAAATAATTTTTAAGAAAGAAAGAAATGGGACATTACGGACTAAACTTTGATTTAGCAGATCACCATGGGCCAGAAAAATTGAGGTGGAGTGGAAGAAAGGGATTTGGCTCAGAGACTGTCTCCCATTGTTAATAGCATCCATTGCAATCATAGAAACTAATTTTCTGGCGATGTGAAAAAACAACAACAACCCTGTGTGAAATATCCTTTTCTATTTCTATAGTCACTGAGAGCATGTGTGTCAAATTATGTCTTTTCTAATTCTTAACGGGACATCCTGGAGTGTTTCTTAGAGTCTGCATTGCACCCAATTGGAAAATAAGTACGGACAGTACTGTCTACATAGGATCAAACTTTTATGGCAAATCTGTAGTGTTTCCATGGAAATCACAATTGTTGCAATCTTTTTCCTTTGCACTTTATACTCTGACATTCTGTGGTAAAAGTGACGATTATGAAGACACACAGAAAAGAAAAGTTTTTCTTACATTAAAGGAATGGAGGGAGAGAGAGGGGGGAGGGAAGGAGAGAGAGGGAGAGGGGGAGGGGGAGAGAGAAGACTATCCTTCCGCTATTGTGAAATCTGATTTTCATTAGCTGCCTGTTTTATGCTGCTTGGTACTTGATTCCTCTAGTAGCTCCCTTACTAGATTACTTATCATCTGCAGCCTCATTATGAGGGCCTGACCTTTGCAGAGAAAACAGAGGAGACTGAATGGTAAATTAGATGGCACATTAAATGCAAGCAGACATTCATCATGTCCAATTTTTGTTATTAGAATATTTGCTTTAGGGGAAATATGATCAGAAATGGGACCACAATCTCCACACTGAGAGAGGGGGATTAAGGCTCCCTGTGGGTCTGGTGAAAATCACAAACCAACTCCGTTTCAAATAGAAAGTAGAGTGGTGATCAGTGGTGGGATTCAAATTTATTTTACTACCGGTTCTGTGAGCGTGGCTTAGTGGGCGTGGCAGGGGAAGAAGGAGACTGTAAAATCTCCAGTCAGAGGTGGAATTTGCTGTTTCTCTGAACTAGTCAAAATTTCCATTACCGGTTCTCCAGAACTGGTCAGAACCTGCTGAATACCACCACTGGTGGTGATGTTATCAGATGATAAAATTCAGATAATGATGATGTATCATCATATATCTCTTGACTACATACTATGTTTACTAAAGAAAAAAAAATCAGGATAAGATAATGTTAATTGATTACATATATTTAACTAATAATGAAATATGGGTTTGAAAGTGGTTAATGCATGCGTATAATTCATTTTCTCATCGTAGTGATTTAGAGCTATATACAGTAGGTACAAACACTGTAAAACACAAACATGTTATAGTGTTATTTGATCTGGTGCGTCTCATTCACACAAGGTTTCTCTTGATGCCGTACCCAACAGTTTACAAAACATGCCTCTAGGAACTGATTCAATTCATCCAACAGCTGTTTTGAATATGTTTCATTGTTGATAAAAATCCTAGGGAATTTGTATTAAAGGATCAGAGCTGGAACTCTTGACTCTTCAAGTTACTGAATGCTACAAGGATAAAATATCCAAGTTACAAGCAGACAACAGAGACCTGGATTTATTGATAGAAATAATTTATAAGGAACTACTTCTTTGGATAAAAGAAATGACATATGTTGCTGTAAAGACCAACAGCAGAAAATGAAGAACGTTAATGTGATGGAAATGAAATTACTGTAGAGATCATGAAAAACTATATTATTATATAATTAAGGAAAACAATGTGTCATAAGGATTCCTTCCTTGAGGAGCGCGGCCGGAAGGGGGCCACCTCTCGCCCACGGCGAAGCGCACGTTCGCGGGGAACCCGGTGCTAAATCATTCGTAGACGACCTGATTCAAAAAAAAAGAAAAAATAAAAAAAAATAAAAAAAAGGATTCCTTCCTTGGAATAAAAACACTAGCAATGTCAAGATCATACTCACCAGAAGTTGCTTATGGATTTGTTTTTAAAGTGGGATAAATGAGTATTGTAGGCTTTATTTCCACCCCATCTAGGTAGACTGTGGAATAGCAACTGAACAGTAATACCTGCATGTTTTCCAGACAGTCCAAATATAATAATCTGATTTTGAGATCTTTGCAGGAAATTACATCCACAGTCCTACTTAGCTCAGAATCTGGTTGGCTTGGTTTGGAAAAATGAATGGGCCATAGCATGACACTCTTTACGGCTTTCTGGTTACAGCTTCATGCCAAATGTTACTGAAGTAGAAGAAGCAGAGCTATACCAGCTCACTTTCTGAGCTATGATATGGTCACTAGATAACTTAGGAAGAACAATAAAAGCTTGGTTTACCACAAGGTTATTTTCAGCGGCTGGTTCTAGCAAGTTAGTGTTATCTTGATCGGAATATAGAAGCTCATCGTGGCCATAAAGTGGGAAATGTGGGCTTTCCAAGATCTGTAGATCTCTGGATCTTTGCCAAAACTGTATAGCGCGCTCTCTCTCTCTCTCTCTCCAGATGTTTACTAAACTAAAACATCCATCTACCCCTACCAGGATGGTTAATAGTGAATGAAGCTGGGAACTGTAGTTCAGCAACACTGGAAGAGTGACATATTCCCACCGCTGACAGTCTCCCAATTCTTGTCCTCTGTATACAATCTCAGTGCTTCAAAATGTCTATGGCATGCAATCATTTCTAGATACGTGACTGAAAAATCTTATAGAAGAAGGCTTGCCGAGGGATGTATTTAAAAGGCAACAGAGAAGCTGGACGACTTTCTGGCTTGGCACAACGTGCTAAGCACTCCAAATCTTCATACATTTAGAATCAGAGCCTCCGCCAACAGCACAAACTACCCGCAGGAGTGCCTAAAATGGATGCCATTGTCACTTTCCCAATAATGCCATTTCCACAAGAAAAATCACAGCACAGGGGAGGGAAAAAAGAAGTGATTGAAGTCTAGCCTTCATTTATTTGGAATCAAGGGTTTACAAGCTGTTTGGCGTTCTGCCTGGCTGTGCTTCCCTAAGCTCACTCGTTGCTCAAACATTTCACTGGAATTCAGAAGGAAACAGATTTCAAACGCCTGTTAAAAGTGTAATGATGCACAGCTATGGAAATGATTATTTTAAATCAGTTTGTTTTATGGAATGGTCTCCCTCCATAGTTATACAGTAGGTACCTTCTTTAATACCCGTCTCCTTGCCTTGCCTTTCAATAAAACTAAATAACCCCAACAGTATCCACTAGATGGAAGTATTGTATAAGAGCGGTAAGACCAGTGTGCAGCTTTCACGCAAACTAATTTGCCTCCCAAACATATATGTATATAATTAGACACTGTCAGTGTCTTTCTTTTAAAATAAGTTTAACATTCCTAATTGGCTATGTCTGATAAACCGAAAAATCATTTTAATTGGGTAAAGTTATGCTGCCAGTTACTGGGGGAGGGGAGGAAAACCTATTTATTTCTACTATTCTAACTGAATGTATCCTTCCCTTGTTTTATGGTGGTGATTGTTTCTTTTATTTTAACAACAACAAAAAAGAGTAAAAGTAGGGTTCAGGTTACTTGTTAAAAATTGATGTTGTTTTCAGTAGAATTGATGAAAATGATTGAGTTTCCTTTGTGCAGATTATGAAAATGTATCATAGGGGGAAAATATACATCAACACCATGGAATGAATAGGATTTAAGCAAGAGCTGGGAGTTGCATTCATTTTGGTGTAGTTTGGACAGGAAGCATTCCCAATAAACTAGTTTTTATGGCTGCAATTTTTCCTTTCTGTCTCACTTTCTCTGCCACTCATTCTGCAATTAGACCCATCTCTACGCAGCATCAGCAACAGATGTAGCCTGTACAAGAGGCAAATCGGCCTTCGTTCTGCAGCCTTATGAACAACAGAGAGTCTTCTAGGTAGCATTTATTTGTTGCCAATAATTTTTCTCTAAAAAGATTCACAGTAGAACATCCATATGGGAAATTCTTGGCAGCGTGATCATAAACTAAACATATCATTCCAGAACCTGCTTTGAAAACAACTGACCTCCCTTCTGAATATATCTCCTATTTGCCAGCATAGAGTTGCTGTTGCTTTAAAAAAAAATCCTGGTGCTATTTCTAATAAATTGAAAATATGTTCTAATTTGGAAAAGCCAGTTGTGTCATTGTGTGTGTATACACCTACATGCGTGTGCAGCTCTTGATGAAGTGGTACATTTAATGCATCTTTCAACAAGTAGCTAATCCTATCGTTATATAGAACAGTTGTACCAAATCCATGTGATGGGGAAGGAAGGAAGGAAGGAAGGAAGGAAGGAAGGAAGGAAGGAAGGAAGGAAGGAAGGAAGGAAGGAAGGAAGGAAAAGGAAGATCATTGTTTCCAGGGAGGTAAGGAGAAAAAAGGAATATCCGCTTCTATAATAACATAACAAAAAAGACTTGGAATGTTTCTGTTGCTAGATTTGAAAACCAGAGAACAATATTTCTCTCCTCTATTTCGTGAGTGCAAGATTTGGCATAAGGCTCTCAGGGGCATGTTTGTCTTTCCAAGCAGACTCATCAGTTGGACCAGACTGCCTCAAATGCAGCTCAGTCCCTTCAGCTGCTAAACATTGCCATGAACTCTGAGCTGCATACAGGCAGTTGCGTTTAAAACAGCAGAAGCATGCAGCAAAATTCAACCGAGTTCAGGTTAATTTGAATCTGCAACTGGAATCTGATAACTACAAGTTCTCCCGGTACAAAGACAGAAGATTTGGAGACAAAACCAATGTGCTATATAGAGCAGCTTGAAAAGCGTAAAATCTGTCATCAGGAAAGTTGACACGTGGGGCTGATTAACCAGTGATAGTGAAACAATATTTATAAGGCACTCGCTGCACAGGAATATCTTGCAGCCTGTGGACGAGCTGGAGGCAAAATTGGGGTGAGGCAAGAGGGTGTAACAGAAGATAGTAAGAAGAATACATGTAAGAAATGCTAAGATGAGATCAGTCTGTTGCTTGAGGAACCTGTTAAGAAGATCTAATAGAGGAATCTTGTTTGTTGTCACCTCAGACCTAAAACCCATGACTCTGAAGAACATCAATTCTGGGGAAGGCTGGCACAAAGGATCACAGTCTTGAAATTTTTATTATTTGGAAAACTCTCAATATACTTCCTTTTGCTTCTATAGACCTATCAAGACAGATGTATTCTGCTAATTAAAGCAGCAGACTTCACATCAATGAACAGCCTATTTCTATGGCACTGCTGACAATCCTAAAAATACTATCCAACAGGATTTTACCTTTAATTGACAGATAGTAGTTAACGGACATTTCTGGTCCCCACCCAATTAATTGCTATCATTTCTTATAAAATTTCATCCAGGCTGCTAAATTCAAAATCCAGGCGATGGAACTGCTAAAAACATTTGATTTCCATACTGCATGGAATTTCATGATTCAGTATGGTGGAAAATGAATTTATTTTTATTTATTAAACAAATTTCTATAGCCACCCACCCTACTGAAAGTAGTTTGGGTACAACAATAAATTTTTAAAAATACATAAAAACTGTATATAAATATAAAAATATCAATATAAAAGTAGCATTTTCTATACTTCCCCCCCTCCACAAACAAACACAACAAAGAAGAGGAAAACTGTGGTAAACTTTTTATGGATACAATATGACACACTTGCATTATTTTCATTATAAAGTGACTAAAATAAATATGTATATATATAATTTTCTAGAGCAGCCGGCAACTTCTCAGTTATATTTCATGAGATGATAATCATCCAATGAGGTTTTATTTTTATTTATTTTTTGCTGGGGAAACCAGGACCACCAGAGAGGGGGGAAAATGTGTAATGGGGAAGAGATGAGAGAATTACCTTTTTTGTCCTATTGTCAAAATAGAAGTATAAAGAAATTGCAAATCATCCTCAGAATGAGGTAGAAAAACAAACACATCTTTTTCAGGAGAAGAAAACTTCTAGGAGACTGAAACTGCAGTTTTGCTGGAGAATTAAATTTCAATGTCAGATCATCACGTGATGTACCCAACATACTGCTGATAAATGTTAGAAGTGTTTATAAAATTCAGCAAGGGTTTATTTGGTGTCTTTGAATAACAGATGAGTCTGCTGGCCTAGAACAGTTTTAAAAAGATACTATCACAACAGAGGTGGTATTCAGCAGGTTCTGACCAGTTCTGGAGAACAAGTAGCGAACATTTTCAGTAGTTCAGAGAATCAGCCAATACCACCTCTGACTGGGCCCGCCCCCATCTATTCTCTGCCTCCCAAGTCCCAGCTGATTGGCTGGATCTTCTTTGGTTGCCCTGCATAGGACAACGGAGCTGGAAAGCAGGTCAGTGGGGTGGGGAGGGAATGGGGATTTTGTAGTAACCCTGCCATGCCCACCAAGCCATGTCCACCAAGCCACACCCACAGAACTGGTGGTAAAAAAAATTGATATGTGTCACAATATGTGCCAAAGATTATTAGAAAGTATATGGATCTTAGCATCGTTATGTCTTTGTTCTAGAGCTTTAGAAAAGTTATCCAACAGCCCTTTTGTTCAAGTCCATGAGAAAAGAAAGTCCTATTGAGGATGGGCAAAGAATGAAAACATATTTATTTATTTATTTATCACACCTTCCACAAAACAGGTGCTCAGACCAACTAACAATAACAAATCACAGATAATTTTCACAGCATTAAAGAAACAGAGAAGCACAGCATAAATAAAAATGGAAAAATCAAGCGTGACAGTTAGAAAGTGAAATAAAATCAGCAACATTTGTAGTTATTTTAAATCATATCTTCATCCCAATGCTCTCAGAAACATGGATGCCCATATTTGTAGCTCAGGGTTGAAATGAGGGGCCCTTGGTGCTCTCTGAGCTTGTTTGTCTTCTTGAAGACGTGCTATTACCCAAACGGTAATATAATCAATATCCAAATAACATGCAGATACTAATTATGATTTTCTGGGTAGGATATATCAGAGACGGTGTAATCCTGGAAAATACAGTTTCTAACACTGGTATTCAACACTGGTATTATTGCTAATAATAGGGATCCTTGGAGATCCACACGTCATTGTAACACCTACAAAACTGGATATTAGAAGCAGGTTTTCCTAAGGAACCTGATATGCGTTTTAAAGGTCATACTATTGTTTATTGAACTGGGTTTGATAAAAAGAAGTATAACAAGTGATTATTTTGAATATAGGTAAGTGATGTTCCCAATAAACTTACATTCTCCTTCTATAACTGGGATTTTTGAACTGGTCTTCAAAACATTACAACAATTCAGCATAATTAATATTCTAGTCAATGAAGTCAGTGAGAAATAGTACGTTTAGCTTTCAGATACTTTCTTCAGCTCAAGGAAACCGAGAATAATATTGGTCCCAAGCTTTATGTGGGAGGGTTAATGGCTTTATGCTATTCACATTTTAAGTGTCCAGGATGAATTCATCAATAGAAATTTTAAATGATGGCTGTCTCTAAAACAGCACAAATCTCTAGTTCATTGGCACTGACAATTTAAGGAGATTTAAAGAGAAACAAAAATGCATTACAGTTAAATACAAATCATCTGCCTGACAATTAGACACCTTGTTTGTGTTGCCCTAAATAGTAAAAACTTTTACCTTAATGCTGGTGTGGTGACAAGTTTATTTTTGCACCTGCAGATTTTGTTTTTGTTTTGAAAGGCCAGACTGTGTCAGAGAAGAGGTCTATAATTGCTAATAATTCTGGTGAATGAGCACTTTGGGCAGTCAGTCTACTAATTGGTACATTTCATTCATCACTTTTTTTCAATGGGTAAACCTGGGTTACAGGCAATGCATTTCTATCTGTGGCTAACATTCTCAAGGGCTAAAATGTAGAAAATCTATTCAGTTCCTAAAACAGTCTTTCAGTGGAAAAGCAGATCAAAAAAATCGATTGCTGCTGCTAGTACCATTGGGGGGTGGGTGGGGGGGGTGGAGGTGGAATAACAATGTAAATACATTTAAATGAACAGATACTTTTCCTGGCTTCTTTCAAATTTGTAATGCTACAGAAATTCTAAATTTAATTATACTATATAAATAGCATTGCATTGAAATAACATAATGTAACAAGGTTTATAATAATATAAAAGAAAAAAAATTCATAGCATGTAACACCATAAAATATATACGTCAGGCAGCCCTCCAAATCTTTTAATTCCAGTGCTTCTTTTGTTAGCTTCATCCATTCACTTACACCTCTCTAAAGCAGCAACCCCCCAGACTGGATAACGAGTCTGCATGGTTGTCATACAATCCTAACAAATGGACATAATAATGATGATAGATTAATTTTCAGGGCTGACATAATTCTGTGTCTCAGCTGACATCCTGCAATAATATTTGGTATGTGTGTGTGTGTGTGTGTAATACTTTGGAAACAGTGGGGAAATATTTTTGAGGGAAGTGTGAGGAAGCACAGAAACAGGACTGCTTACTTTAAAGTAGCTGTGCCTTTTTTGGGGCTGGGCTGGGGAGGATTATGTGGCTGCCTGCTGTGGCAAGAGCCACAGAATCCTGAAAAAGACACAGCTGCCTTAAAAAGTTGCAGGCAAGGAGTAGCTTTGTGTCACTGCTAATTCTAAATGACCTTTTCTGAATCAGGTCCGATGTGGACATTTTGGAATAATCCATAATTGTTCTTCAGTTTACAAACTTAGAAAATCACAGTCAGGAAGTATTTTACAAACTCCTCTTTCTGCTCATGTATTCTGTTGTCATGTAGGTAGATAAACCATATTCCCCAGTTGCTTAGATTTCCGTTCCTTTCTGTTTTGTTTTTAATAAGGGGATAATAAATTATCACATCAGTTAACAAAAATTGACAATCCAGACATCTTTAATCAATCATCATTTAGGACTGTTCATCTATTGACTAAAAACCCAGAAATATAGGACAGACTTTCCTTACAAAAAGAAGAGAAGGATGACTACACAATTTGCTTTATATCTCTATTTCTAAAATCTACTTCTACTTTTTATTTGTTAATGACAGCTGAGTCTAGGAAACTATGGCTCCTCTGGGAAGAGGAGCAAGCGTCTTCTCCAACTCCTATATATACTTTCATGGCAGGAAATTCAAAGTGGCACAAGGACATCTCATATCGAAAGTCCAATCTCTTAGGTAAAATCTATGCAATATGATAATGCAGCCATACTAAATATTCAGTTCTAATAGGTAACCTTTGAAATAAATTGGAAATATTCTTTTTTTCCTTCTTTACCTCGCGCCAAGAAAGCATAAACAATAATCATATAAAGGTCACTTGCACAATGAATTCGTAGCTGGCCTGGTAAAAGCCCCCCCCCCCCACTTGGGATGGAGAAATGTTGTCTATTATTTCATGCTCCCAGCCTCTTTCGATTTTGTAGCAATTTCATTCCACACCTTTTCAGATTTCTAATCTATTAATTCCTCAACTATCTGATCTCAACAATTCTATATTAAGACTGTGTAAATTTTCCAAATGGGTTCCCAAAAAAGCCAAGCACCTCTGCTATTCTTAAAGGAAACCAACATTGTCATCCTTTTGTGCGAGCCTTAAACAGAAAGACATTCTGCCCCCAGATATTGAGCCATTGGAGTGATATTAAAGTGGCTGTATATATTTTTTCCAGTTGTGCTAGGAAGGCTAAAGAGTTTGATTGCTTTAATAAACAGCAGAGAGACTGTGGTGCTCATGCTGGCATAAAGTTCAAAGCCCTGTAATTCATCTCCAAGAAATTTGTGGATTGGGCTCCAATTGGATTCAGCTGGCTCAGTTGGGATCATTAATTAGGGCAGATAGATAATAGATGGATAAAACTAATAGATGGATGGATAGATATATGATAGATAGATTTGTTTATTTTCTTGCAATGATGGAAAAGGGAGATGACCAAATGAGATCATTGCCAATGCTTTGAATTATGTCTGAAATGTGTTGGTAATAGAATACGTATTCAAGGGTACTTTTCTCCAAATTAATGAGAAAAAATACTTATTACTCAAGGAGCAAAACAAAAAAATAGACAACTCTCATTAACAGTGTGTTAAAATGGATTCTGAAAGTAAACTTCAAGACACACATCCATACAGATCCATGTGTGTGTAAGTCTGAACACCCGAGAAATAGAGGAACCACTTTTTAAAAAATAAAGTGACAGTGGTTGGAAGCCCAGATATCCATCTCTCGTATCTAATTCTACTGCATGCTGTAACACATGTTCTATTTTTTTACTAGAAAAATCAGCTAGGGAAGAAAAGGCTGAATAACTTTATAATATATTTTGATAGGTCATTCTTGTCTTGGCTTTCTCATCTTAAGATGCTTCCAGATTGAAAGCTCCTAGTATGATCAGTCAGAAGACAATGCACAACTTGTTTGGAATAAGAAAAAACAATTGATGGAAAAAAACCATGCATGTCTAATCAATCTAAGCAATATTATCTGGAATATTATCTACAATTCTATCAACGAGGCACAGTAATTGCACAAAACCATAGACCTTCCCAGAGAGTGAGAGAGTAGCTTTATTTGGTCAATGAACAAACTTGCCTCCAAGGCACTTTCATATTACTAAATTAACATAGTTTTTTCCAAATTTCTATCTTAAAATCAGTTTTTTAAAATATCTATCCACACAGAGTGCCAACCTTGACATCCATGTATACTCAGTGTTTATTTGCAGCTCACTTTTGTCGCTGGGCTGCCTGATGTACCTGGGAAGATGTTTAGAGAGCCATCATCTCAGGTTGCAGCCAAACTATTAACTGTCAAAATTAGATAAATAACAGCACTCACCCAACCGCAGTAGCTAACTCTATCACTACAACCCACTGTATCCCGGATACATAAATCAACAGGAACTTGAACCTTCTGATGCAACTTCAGAATGAAGATAGGGAGCACACTTTGAAAATCCCTCTATCAGTTAACATTTCCTTTCCTTTAGGAAAGTATGTGCGCGCGCACACACACACACACACACACACACA
>BHEV01018943.1:0-25071 GCA_004319985.1 Emydocephalus ijimae | reverse complement strand
CGTTCAGGAGAATCTGATTGGCTATTAATGAGCCTTTCTCATTGGTTAAAAAGAGCTAACGTTCCTGTGTTTTCATTGGCTGAGAGCTGTTGCGCCATGTTAAATAAAGAGTTGAAGTTCACTGTTTGTCAACTTGTCTCCGCTTCTTACACCACGCACAGAACTTAACACTGGTGATGAGGGAGAGATGTGGAGACGTCAGAGCTGACTGAACACTACAAAAGCGAAAACGGGCGGTATTCCTAACTCATTGTGGGCCAACCGTATTCAAGATGGCCAAAGCACTAGCGAAACCAGCAGAAGTGAAGTCCATGGACTGGGACATCCTCGAACCCCTGCTAAGGGCCACTATGCACCGACCGTACCAATGCTCGTGAGAAGGCATGAATTTTACAGGAGAGATCAGCGAAAGGGCGAAAGCGTTGCTGATTTCATAGCGGATCTCCGGAATGTAGGAGGCCCATGTGGGTTTGCCGATCTTGAAGAAGCCCTGAGAGACAGAATAGTTCTGGGATTAGATGCTCCTGGAATGCAGAGTAAGCTGATGGCAAAAGGCGACATTAGCCTTACAGATGCCATCGCTGACGCTACTGCAGCAGAAGCAACCAGGAAGTCAGCTGCTCGAATGCGCCGCACCCACGCTCCACTTCGCCAACTTGCCAGTGAAGTTTCACCTCATTTAGAAGAACCGGCAATGACAGCCCACCACGAGGACCTCGAATTGTCATCAGAAAGCGATGAAGAAGAGGTCAACCGGCTCCGGTCTGAACGAGACCAACGCCAGAAATCGCAGTACCAATGTGCTGGTTGTGGGGCAAACCACCCCCGATCAGACTGCAAATTCCTCGACGCGCTCTGCCATGTGTGCAGGAAAAGAGGCCACATCGGACGGGTCTGTAGAAGCAAACAAGGACCCAGCCAAACCCCGAGGGGGGCTAACTATCGCCAATCTACAGGAAGCCGTCCTGCAAAGCGAGAACCCTTGAACCACCAATGGAACAACCACTCCTACAGAAACAGACCCCTAAACCACTCAACAAAGTGAGAAGAGGCACACCAAACTATTACAATTGGTCATGCCTCATCACTGGATGCCAAGAAGATCCGGGTGAAGGTGGCCATTGAAAACCAGCCTTGTATGATGGAAGTAGATTCAGGATCGTCCCTCTCGATGGTTTCTTGGAAGACCCTCAAGCAACTCATCCCTATCGTCCGGCGACAAGACCTCCGGTTCCAAAGAATCATACTCAAAGATTATCAAGGAAATCAAANGCCCTTAAACCAAAGATTGACGAGCAGCTTGATAAATTAATAGCCCAGGGGGTGTTAGAACCAACCGACCATTCTCCCTGGGAAACCCCAATCGTAATACCCATCAAGCCGGATGGATCGTTAAGAATTTGTGGGGACTACTAAGCCACCCTGAATCATGCCCTGCAGCAAAACGCTTACCTGGTACCGGTGGTGCAACACATTCTCCATTCCCTGGGGGATGGAAAAGTCTTTGCTAAACTAGATCTAGCCCAGGCATACCAACAACTGCCTGTAGACAGAAAAAAATAGCAGAGGCTCAAACGATCGTTATGCACCGAGGTGCGTTTAAATGTAACCGACTCCAATTCGGAGTAAGCGTGGCCCCGGGAATCTTTCAAATTTTGATGGAAAGACTATTACAAGGGATAAAAGGCATTGTCCCCTATTTTGATGACGTTTTAATTGCTGCTCCAACTCAATAAATACTAAGGGAGCGCCTGGGGTTGGTTCTTCAGAGATTTAAAGACTCGGGTCTCAAAGTTAAGAAAAACAAGTGTCAACTTTGTACTGATCGAGTAGAATTTTTAGGATATTTAATAGATAAACAGGGCATTCACCCCACCGATAGCAAACTCAGGGCAATCAAAAACGCCCCAAGACCCCGAAATAAGGCAGATCTCCAAGCATTCCTAGGCCTTATCAATTTTAATAACATCTTCCTTCCTCACAAGGCAACCGTAGCTGAACCCCTACATCATTTATTAGATAAAAAAGCAACCTGGGTTTGGGGGCACCGAGAGGAACAGGCGTTTCGACAAGTAAAAAGCTTATTGACCTCCCACACTGTTTTGATGCAGTATGATGAAACTTTGCCTTTAACTGTGACTTGTGATGCATCACCCTTCGGAGTGGGTGCCATTTTGAGCCACGTTTTACCAAACGGAAGTGAAGCCCCTGTTGCCTACTTTTCAAAAACACTGTCAAAAGCAGAATATAATTACAGTCAAATCAATAAGGAAGCTCTTGCTATTGTATCTGCCGTTAAACGATTTCATGAATATATTTATGGGCGAGCTTTCACCATAATAACTGACCACAAATAATAGCTGGAGATAAACCAACCCCTTCTATATTATCTCCCAGAATGACTCGCTGGTCAGAATTATTGGCTGCCTATAATTATAAGTTGCAACACCGCCCGGGGAAAGCCATTACCCACGCTGACGCATTAAGCCATGCACCGCTTCCAGAAACCGTTGACGACCCTGCTTCAACCGTCACAACACTGCAAATCGAGACACTCCAAAAACCGCCGCTGACAGCTCGCGATATCGCGATTGAAACTAAACGCGATTCCATTTTAGCATGCGTCCTCAGCTGGGTAGAACGTGGATGGCCATTGGACCAAATCCCTGACAATTACGCTCCCTTCAAAAATCGACAGACGGAACTGTTTTCCCAGAAGGGCTGCATCATTTGGGGCGATAGAGTCATTATCCCAGAGCGATTACAGCGAGCAGTACTGAGAACCTTGCACGATGGCCACCCCGGCATCGTGCGCATGAAAGCACTCGCACGAAGCTATGCGTGGTGGCCGGGCATAGACAAGCAGATCGAAGCCTGGGTAAAGACTTGTTCCAAATGCCAGGAAGTCAGCAATGCCCCACCGAAAGCAACCCCAACAGAATGGGAAGCACCCAGGGGACCATGGTCCCGTATTCATCTGGACTTTGCGGGACCTACGAATGGACACACATTTTTATTAACAGTGAACACCTGCTCGAACTGGCTCAAAATCCATGAGATGAAAAATACAACAACCAAATCGGTAATCAGGAAATTGGACAGATTATTTGCAACACACGGATTACCTGACGTTCTGGTATCCGACAACGGGCCCCAGTTTACCGCACTTTCTTTTGAACAGTACCTGGCGGACCGCGGTATTCGCCATGCGCTAACTTTACCGGCGCATCCTACGGCTAATGGAAGGGCCGAGTGCATGGTACAATTCGTCAAAAGAACTCTACATAAATGGACTTTGGCAATATTGAAGACAAGATCAACCGGATATTCCTTTTGCAGCACATCACTCCACACAGAGTCACCAACAAAACTCCCGCTGAGTTATGGATGGGACGAAAACTCCGCTCCCACCTCGACCGACTACACCCATCGTATGGACCTGAAAAACCACACGGATCCAGCGGGAAATGCCGAAATTTCCAAGTAGGCGACTTGGTTTTCACGAGAAACTTTTATGGCGACCCATTGTGGGTCGAGGCAACTGTAATCCAAGTAACCGGACCCAGATCGTACCGAGTGAAATGTCGCGACGATAGAATATGGAAGCGCCATATTGATCAGCTGCGTTCAAGACTGCAGTCTGGGGTCTGCGATTCCGGTGATTTCCAAACTGAGGGGGGAGGAGACGCCGAGGAGGCTGAGTTTGGAACGGCGGAGGGCACAAGTGGAACAAACGCCCGCTCAGACTCAACATGTGAAGAAGGATCGGGGACAGGGGTTAACTCGCCTCAAAGAGATATCGAGGACATTAATGGTAACGGAAGTTTAGATACAGAATCAGAGTCACCCTGTTCACCAGATAACGTCCTACCCCAACAAGACTCTAGACAAATACCGGGAGGACAGCGTAAATCAAACAGACAATCAAAACAACCTGCCTACCTCAAAGACTACGTTACCGCACCCCTTAAACGGAACCCGGGGGGAAGGGGTGTTGTGAATTAATAAAAGTGCTTGAATAAAATTTGTTGAAACCTTAAAGCAAAGTGCAGGGTTCTGGCCCTACACTTCTGATTGGCCGAGAATAGGAGAATCTGATTGGCTATTAACGAGCCTTTCTCATTGGTTAAAAAGAGCTAACGTTCCTGTGTTTTCATTGGCTAAATACCCAAGAGCTTGCCTATATAAAGGGGGCTGTTGAGGCCATTCTGAGAGCTGTTGCACCATGTTAAATAAAGAGTTGAAGTTCACTGTTCGTCGACTTGTCTCCGCTTCTTACGCCACGCACAGAACTTAACAGTATATTTATGCTAGTGTATATGTTTCAAAATATAGTTTATGCAATTTTTACTTCCTTGGTGATCTCAACATGAACAAATCTAATTTCTATTCATGATTGCTGATGTGTTACCTTAATAAACAAGGGTGAATATGGCATAATTAACTGGTCCCTATTCAACATAACAACTGTGTTAGAAGTACAAGTTGATTTCTCTACCTTCTCTTCTGCCCTCTTTGGGAGGACATTGAAAGCTCCTATAGGAAGTCTTCAGTAAATTGCATTTTCGAATTGTTGATTTGTCCAACCATTATCTGCTTACAAGCCGGGGTATAGAAACAAGACACTTAGACATATATATCATTTCACAGAGCTTTACTAAGTGGTTTCTAAGTGTTTTACAGAGTCAGCATATCGCCCCCAACAATCTGACTCTCTCAGATCATATTGACTTTATGAACGATTGCAACTCATAAGATCTACTGGGTGTGGGCAGAGTTAGCCTGCAATATTGCATTCTAACCACTGTGCCGCTACAGCTCTTAACCAACAAGACCAACTCCTAACCATTTGAGCATAAGTTGTAGTACTGCTTAAGCTAATATTATTTCCCTGAAATGTATTATATCATTACTTACAGTATACATGCATTTATGCATGCAGTTCCAGGGGCAAGATAACTGGGAAACACCAAGTGGAATATCTTGTATATTCTTCCACTTCTTCAAAGTATAAAATTTAAGATGGCTAGAATACAGGCCAGTGGGTAATGTTACATGAGAATATAGAAAGAAAGTTATTAAGATCCATTTGCAAAATCCATATTAAATCAATTATAGTTGAATCTTAGTTTCTACATGTAAAACGAGTCTGCATTCAATCATCTTGCATATTTTGTTTTCTTGAAGATGAATGACAAACCTTCTTGATCTATTCATTGCAGAAACAAGAGCTATACTGTTACATCTTGGGAAAGTGGAAAATAAGGCAATATTTCTTTAAAAAGCAATGTTTAATATCCTTTTCACAAACTACAGTACACAAGCTTCTCAATTTATGGAAGCACAAACAATGCACCTCTTTTTGACTTGTTAAAACAGCTAAGCCTTTTGCAAGGTTTGCATGGCTACTTCAAAAGCGGTTGCAGGCTCTTAAGTAGTGGGTGCATACATGGCTTTTAAAACAGCTGCATGACAGAGCTACTTTAACAAGTCAGTGACTTGTTTATTATGGGTTATTTTCAGGTTAAATTGCACATACATTCCATAAAGTGGGGTTTTTTTGTTACCTAGGAGCTTAAAAAGCTACTTTATTGAAGTGCATTGGTCCATCTAGCTCTATACTATTGAGCAGATGGTTAAAATCTTTCTAAAGATTTATGTAGGAGTCTTTCAGAGACTAATCATAAATCTTCAGCATGCACCATATATGTTGAATGGCTAATCTGTATCTCCTAAAAAATATCCTATTTGCTTATCTTAGGAAACATAGACACAAGCAGTGCAAGCATGGTATATAAATATAATGGTGGGACAAATAATTATTTGACAAGGTAATTATTAAAACCCTAACAGACAACACAATCTAAAATAATTTTCTCCCCATCAAAGGAACCCAGCACCATGATGAATAAACATCTGCTCCCAGGACTTCTGGGTGAAAAAACTTGGTTAATTAGATGCTTCCAAATAAGCAGAAATGACAATTAGATGATTGATGGACTGATTGGCAAGCTCATTCCAAGAGACCCCTTCTGGATAAGGAGAGGATTGGATTGCTCATTTGTGATGCGGATGGTTGCTCCTCATAAGGAGAACACAGGACAACAGACAACATGTGGGTTGAGCTCTAGGACATGAGGAAAGCCATCAAACTCTCAACATGGTGGAGTCTTTAAGGATACTAAATTTGTCTTTTTTCCCCACTTTTAAACACTTTTGGATTTAAAATTATTTTAAAGTTAAAAAAGGTCTTACAAATAAGTCTTGAAAAATCTATCTGATGAGTAAAACTTTATCCCAAAATAGAATAAAAAAAATAACTTATAGTTTAAAGAATTCAGGAACATAAAATAAATGACAAAAGGCTAAATAAGAATTTAACCCAAGAACATTTTAAATGGATTAAGGGACCAGTTGAATTTGGAATATAATTTTTGTAAGAGCTTTGAAAATTGGAGTAAAGAAGCAATTTTCATGGGAATGAGAATTGTTTAGTCTACAAGGAAAGAGATTATTGGTGGAAAGTTCAAAATAAAGAAACTTGAGATTTTGTGAATACAGAAATGAGACATTAAAGGGGACTAAAGTTTCAGGAAGAAACTTGCAGAATGAGATAAAAATGTGACATTGGAGACATTTCAAAGGATCTTTGAAGACCTGGGAGATAAAATTATAACTAAATTGACAGCAACAATTTCTACACCTGCTAATATATTTCTTGAACATTTTAAAGAAAAAATCAAATATGTAAAAGATGTGGAAGAGCAAATCCCAAACAGTGTAGAAATATTGGGAAATGGTGAAATTGTGGATTATAAAATAGAGATTATTGTTATAGTGGAAATACAAATGACAAATCAAGAGTTGGAAAATTATCTGGACAAGGACTTATTGAATTTACAAAAAAACATTTTTTGAAGAAATCTTTGAATTGGGAGAACAAAAGTTTGAAAGTAAATTTAACCCCATAACAGAAACTTGATGAACCCCATAACAGAAACTTGAGATTAAGACTGGTAGAAGCAAAAAGAAGGCAAATTAATTTGATCTGTTTCTTCAGATTTAAAATAAGAACTATCTTTATAGAATGCTGGAAATCTTTTTTGGATTTCTCCTGATACCAGGATAGGTCT
This sequence comes from Emydocephalus ijimae, assembly GCA_004319985.1. Lineage (NCBI taxonomy): Eukaryota > Metazoa > Chordata > Lepidosauria > Squamata > Elapidae > Emydocephalus > Emydocephalus ijimae. Next base: position 17,938 of record BHEV01018943.1, on the reverse strand, counting down.
GACAATTTTTGGATTTCTGATTGGATAAAGTGGATGATGGAGGGAGGGAAGTTATGGGAAGAAGTGAATTATGTACTGTAATGTAACCACATAGGAATAGTTTTTATTCTTTTCTTTATTTTTGACTTTTGTTTGTATTATATTTGAGTAACACAAACTTCAATTAAAAAAAACCAATAAAGGGTTTTTTTTAAATTAAAAAGAGATAAACAACTGCTTCTACTTCACAGCCATAACCAGCATTATGAACTGGTGCTTATCAAATGCCTAATTCTTATAATACCTAGAAGAGCTCTGAAAAAACAGTATGGTAGGATAAGGATGAAGTGCTATTTGTGTGTGCCATGATGCCTCCATGTGTGATTTAAGTGCAAAGAAAACTCTGTTTTCAAAAGGGTGACAACTGCTAAGTAATGGTCTCACAAAACATGCATGCTTCCATGGGTTCTTTTCTCATTCTTTGACAAGTGGTCCAGGCACCTTGGTCCAGAAGGTGAACCTGGTATCTTAGCCATAAAGTTTAGCGCCCTCCTCTTTACTCAGCAGAATTTGTCATTCTACCAGTCCATCTGAAATTTTAATAATGAATGATTCATTATGGAATACAATTATCTCACTCTATTTCCCTCTATGCTCTTCACTAGGGAATATTAAGATACCTCTCTGCACGTTTTATGGCTCCTTTCAATCTTGTAGTAACAGAAGTGTTCATTTTTGAGGAGAATGAAACATTTGGTATCTACCTGCTACCTGCTGCAATCTTTTAAAAGCCTTCTCATATTTTTCTCTTGAAGCACTAAAAGTCTTCAGCTAGCCTGAAGCTTATATGGCTTTGGAGGAGTGGGGGAATAATTGAAAGAACAACAACCAATTGTTTCCGAACCCCCCATCTTTTCAGATAACTCAGCCTGTAACCTCAGCCTGTAAGGCATCTTGTAATTTAGTCCATTGAAAATCACTGGGACTTTAACTGAGCTCTATTTGCTGCTGCAGCTTTTCACATTGTAGATGGAAGATTTCATGTTTTTGTGCTTCCCCTGGGGGAAGGAGCTTGTGCACACAGAAAGCAAGAACATCCAAGGGAAGATTTGCCTCAGCTCTGAAGCTTCCATTATCTGTCATTCTATTATTGAAGGTGTTCTGTGGACACTTCCTCATAGCAAACTAGCCCATGGAATTGTCTTGCTAATCATATCCTTGTGATCTTTCTCTCGTTCATTCCCAGCCCATCATGGAGAGCAGAAGAAATTCATCTTTCACTGTTCCAGTTTTAGAATAGTGTTGTTTTATTTGTCATGAGAAAAGTACATCTTCTTTCCTTTGTCCTGACCACTTTCTATAAAGGGACAATTGAGAGCATTCTGCCAAATTACATTACTGTCTGGTGGGGAGCATTACTGCTTTAGACAGGAAGGCAGCGCAGAGAGTGGTGAGGATGGCAGAAAAGTTTATTAGTAGTTCACTTCCTTCTGTCCAGAACACAGGATATAAGCAGTGGTGGGATTGGAATAACTTAACAACTAGTTCTCTGGCTGGGTAGACATAGCCGGTTGGCTCATGACTGGGTGGGTGACGTTACTCATCACACCGATCCCCACCTCCCGGCCACTCACTAATTCCACCACTGGATAACCCTGCCCCCGCCCATTTTTTGGCTGTTTTTGGGGAGTTTTCAGGCTATTTTCAGACTGGTTTGGGCCTGTTTTCAGGCCCAAAAATGGCCTGGAAAACAGGCCAAAAAACAAGCAGAGGTGGAGCCAGTTCACCAAATTGAGCAGAATCTTAACTACTGGTTTGCCTGAACAGTGAGAATTGGCAGCAGACCACCTCTGCTTATAAACGATGCTTGAGCAGGACCCGCAGGATTGTCTGGGAGGCTACATATCCTCTTCATGGCCTGTTTTCCTTGTTACCTTTTGGGAGGAGGCTTTGTGGTAACCAAACAGAATATCCAGATTCAGCCACAGTTTTGTCCCATAAATATCAGTCTTGTGGTCTCTCAAGTTTCCTCTTTCCGCTGTGTATTCAAAATGGACAGTGGTGGTGGTGTGTGTATGTGTGTATGTATACACACACATACATGTACACACACACACATATATGTATATATGTGTATGTATGTGTGTACGTGTGTGTGTTGTGTATATATAATGTATATAGCATGTGTATATGTATGTATTATTTCTTTTGAAGTAGAGCTGGAGAAGCTTCTTGGATAAGAAGTGAAACATCTTCAAAGAAAAATCAGAAAGCCCAGCTGCCTCTTGAAAATGCACTTTTGGGACAACCATGACCTGGATGACTGAGAAGCTCCATAGACATTTTGCTACTCAAGCAACTTGTAAGGAGGACTGCCCATCTAGTTAAAAAAGCTACAGTGGTTAGAATGCAGTACTGCAGGCTACTTCTGCTGACTGCTGGCTGCTTGCAATTTGGCGGTTCAAATATCACCAGGCTCAAGGTTGACTCAACCTTCCATCCTTTCATGGTCAGTAAGATGAGGACCCATATTGTTGGGGACAATATGCTGACTCTATAAACTGCTTATAGAGGGCTGTAAAGCTCTGTGAAGCGTTATATAAATCTAAGTGCTATTGCTATTATGATTCAGGATTCGAAAGAAATCAGAGGGTACAGTAAAACAATATCATCCCAAGATGACTTTAGATAAAGAACAGTCATAGCTAATTTGAGCTAATGTGCCCATCTCACACACACACACACACACACACATACACAGCATCCATATATAAGTAATGAGAGCTTTATTATAAGTCACTCAAATAACATAAAAGACAGCATAGGATTTTGAGGTTTTCAGGTAAGAAAAAGGGGTTAGGAAAAGCAGGGACTTTATAGGCTAGAATAGGAAGTTAAAACATATCCCAGAAGAAAGCAAAGGCAAATCACTTCTGTATTCAGCTGAGAAAACTACATGGACAGATATCGAGCGAAATGCTCAGCAGTAAATTTGACTTCTATGGATGAAAGGCAATGCAGGGGAAAATATGTTGGCCCAGATGCAGTGAGAATAAAGTGGCAATGGATCTCAAAGGAATAGCTGCCTCAAGACTCTCAAAGTCTTTAAAAGCCTGTAATGTTGCATACAGATGACAATACTTTCTGTTTAGACTGTATGTTTATGAGATTTGAGCTGTCGCTTCTCACGAATAAAACATTGATGAACTGGCACGATTCCTACATCTGGCAACCCTTGTTTCATCTGAATTTCAAAATCTATTCTAAATCACTTTATGTTTGAGAGCGTACTTTACTTTTTGCTAAATAATATGTTAGAGGAGTGCCATTAATTCCTGTGGAAATACTAGATTCTTTCAGAAAGCTAGCATCTGGATCTGAATCAGATGAACTTCAAAGAGATGCTACATGAACAATTTTTCTTTGAAGTATACTTAGAAGCACTCTCATGGCTAGGAATCCAAAGCAGCCTCTGACTTTGCTGTTCTTGGAAAAATCCCAGTCAGATGCCTTTGAAAAAACAGAGAAAAAGAGAGAGAGGGAGAGAGAGAAAGAGAGACTTTCATTTTAGAAAACTGGTGTCTGGATCAGCTGTACTTCAAAAGAGAATGTCTTGTGCAGCCTTTTTTTTTCCCTTTGGCTTTGAAGTATGGCTAATTCAGATGCTGACATTAAAAAGGGAAGGAGAGGAGGAGAAAAGAAGGTCACCCAATCATAGCCAGCCTTATTTCGCTTTTTCATTTTCTATCTCATGGTGTACAAAAGTTGTGGGGGAGGAAGAGGTATGTTTAAGTAGTTATGGATACCTGTTACAGTTAAATTATAACTGTTAGTGTATAATGATATATTCATGTTTTATAATTAATGATTGATCATCATTTCATATGAAACCATCTAATACAAGACATTTTGTGATGACCTAGACTGAGTAGTCTCAGCTTCAAAGAATTTGTAAGGAAAATATTAGAAACAATAATACATGTTGAAAGAATATGTGGTTCTTTCTATTCAAAATTCCCAAAGGTATGCCCTATAAATAGTCAAACTAAACCTTCAGCTTGAGGGATGAGAAAGATGCAGTAGCCTAACATGTGAAGGCACCACATCACGAAGGTCTTGTACTTCCTAGAAAGGTGAATCTGGAGTAGTGAAACATTCCCCAGGCATTAGTGGGAAGTACACCCATTTCTGGTGGCAGTGTAAACTTTTGCATAGCTGTGTATAGTAAAGGAGAAAACAAAGGGATTTTCAATGACATAGAGGATGTGATTGATCTCTTTTGGCTCTCCTAATTAATGTTAACACCAAGATTAACATCAGATCAACAGTCAAGAAGTAAATAATACTGCAATCAAGGAACTGCCAAACAAGCCAACTGTAAACAAGCCAATCAAAGGACCCCAAAGACCCTCCCCCACCAACACTGGCAGGGCAAGCCACTAGAATATAAAATGAGAGCAAACCCCACTCCCTTCCAGCACCAGTGATAGTACCTAGTTTGGGTGATGAAATATCTGCTAGTAAACAACCAAGGTCAGAGAGCACCAATGATCCCTAAGCTTCTGTTCTCAGATGGACCAGAAGAAATGGTCAATATCACTGGGCTTGAAAGAAACCTTCTTGCCTGTCCAGTCAATGTCCACAGAACAAGTGGAGGAATGTGATCCATTTTTGGTCTCCGTTGTGCTCACATGCCTGTGCACACAAGTTTTTTTCTGTGCAAAAAGCTGCGTGTTCTGACCCAGTCTCTGAAGAAAATTTAGATTCTTTGGAATAAAAATGGATTTGTCACTTTTGGGATATGGCTGATTCAAAATAATAACTCTAAGCAGCATCTGGCCAGCTAAGCAGAATAGACTTGTATAATATTTGAATGGGAGACCGCTAGGGCTTTGGGCTAGCCTGGAAAGTTGTGGGGGGGAGGAATGGAAAAAGGGAACGTCAAACCACTTCTCTAATGTTGCTTAGAAAATTACATGGTAGTTATGAAGTTACCAGGATCCAGGCTCAGTCTGACCGGTTTACTTCATTATAACACATAGATATTAATATTTGAAATGAGTTTGCTGGGCTTCAGTACTACTGATCTCTGCTATTTCAGTGCTCCAATTCAAGGCAATATCTTGACTAGGAAAATGGAGTCACTTAGCTCCTACACCACATATCTCGACATCAAAGCAAGGCAGCTTGACTGAGCCATCTGCTGTAATGCAAGGAAAAGGAGCCTCTGAGAACATGTAGCCATGTATAGAACCCCCCCCCCCAAGCAAGGAGGCCGCTTTGATCAGTGCATCACTTTGATCAAAGCCTTGCTGAAGCAAAGTTCCCCCTTTAAAAACTCCACACAGCTCTCTCTGCACTCCCTTTGCATGCAGCTTGGAAGAAGAACTCCAGGGCATCTCTAAAGTTGTTATTTGCAGTTGTGTAGATGACTGCGAGGGGGGAAGGCATCATTGATTAGAATACACGTGATGTATCTTCCATGACTTGCTTGTTTGTTTCACAAATCACAAAGTCTCTTCCCCTTGGAGATTGACATCTGGTAGAAAGCTCTTAATTAGAATACCGTATCCCTAGGTTGCAGTTCTAGTGCTGAATATGCAGTGCGGGGAAGATCCAGAGGACTCAGTTGGCATTACAAGGAAATAGCAAATCTCTGCTAGTGCAGAACAAAGAAAATCAAGATGGGGATTTGGATTTTGAATGAAAGTTTGTCAGCTCTGCTAGTTGTAAGTATTTCATAATCAAGCTACTGATTCTGATAAATCACTGGTGTCTGGAGGGGAATTTTTGATAAAGCAGGATGTTCTCTTGTTTTTTTCACATAGCATTTGTGAATTTCTCAAAGCACTAAGGAAGACATTTCTAAACAGGCTTAAATAAATACTTGAAATCAACTAGTGAAAACTTTTCTGTTCTAGTTATTGTGGTTGGGGATGAACTTCTACTTGTTCATTGACACATTCTTCTGGTATGAATTTGAGGACGCCTACTTCTACACACGTGTTATGTTGGGTGTGAGTAAACTTCTTCTAAAATACCTTCTGGATCTTTTACTTAGCTCTCCATCTATTTCATTATGCCAACCTGTCCCAATCCCCTCACTTACCCAAATTTCTACTACATCGTTGCTTCTATATGCACCTATCTCTTTACCTAGACCAATGTATCTCAAACTTGGCAACTTTGTTTGTCCATTTTCCTGCATGCTGGTTGAGGACTTTTGAAAGTCGAAGTCCACACATACCTTAAAGTTGTCCAAGTTGAGAAACAGTGGGCTAGACTTATCCAAATAATTGTCTTAAGGAAATTTATTTTAAAATTATTTCCCTTTATGCATCTGTGGCACTTTAAAAATACAGTTTCTAATGGCTCATGAAATGCATCTTAGAAGGTGTGGGGTGGGAAAAAATTCTATCCATTATTTACAAACTCTTCATTCCTCACCTCAATACTTCTTAAACAAACCTTTGTTGCCTTCTTCCTTTGTTGCAGAGGCTACTTATTTTGTCTTAGTAATCGCAGAAATAGATTTTCTCTGTGATTATTTGTTCCTAATCTGATACTTTAAGGTCTTCCAACAATACCAGTAAATCTTTCCACCTTGCTGCTGGTTGCCCTCTTCCTTTTTTTTATACCTTAGAGCTTTGTCCATAGAGCTAGGTAGGCCTTCACACAATGTTGCTAAAGTCGGATTATTTGTTTGACCATCATAATCATAATGTATTGCCTTATTTGATATCTCTGAACTTAGTTGCCAGGTCTTAAGATCAGAAACGTGACTGCAAGATATTTTGCTGATAAAAATAATTGACCAACCTTTAAAAAAAAAAAAAAGTTTGCTGTGCTGAACATTTTTGTCTCTTTCTTTTACTGTAGACCATATCAATCATTTCATCCAAGGTCAGCTTAGGAATTAAACCTTCAGAAATAAACAAAAAGAAATTTGATTGTTTTAGCATGTGAAATTCTTAGTTTCACCTTAACCGTTTTGGTTTTTTTGTCCCTAGTCTGCACTTGCATGGGCAAGAGCTTCTGCTGCTTGCCTCAATTTCAACTGCTTGCTGATCCTCCTGCCAGTCAGCAGGAATCTCATTTCCTTCCTACGGGGAAATTTTGTAAGTAATATCTACGGAGATTCTCAGTCCTCCAAGTCCTAGTTCATCCCAAAGGTGCTTTTTCAAGAGGCAACTTTCCTGTTTTTCTTTGAAGACATTTTGTTTCTCATCCAAGAGCTGAAGAAGCTTTTTGGATGAAAAGTGAAACTTCTTCAAAGAAAAACAAGAAAGTCCAGTTGCCTCTTAGGGAAAGAAAACACCTTTGGGACTTTTGTAAGTAAGGTTTAGTGATCGCAGTAATCCATCCATTGTCTTTTAAACTCTTATTGGTTCAACGTTTTAGTATACTTTCAGATTGTGTACTAGAAATCCCCCTTCTTCTTCAAGAAGAAGATAATCTGTAAGATTTAGTTGTAAATGGATAACATTGTTAAGTAGATGCTGGTAAGTAAATAAATATCTCTGGACCAGGAGCTCAAAAGGTGATTTTGGGCCAATCCTCTTTCTGAGCCCAACCTATCTCACAGAGAGATTATTGTGGGCATAAAATTTGAAGATCTCCTAAGTGAGCCACCTTTGGTCTTTTAGTGGAAAGTAAAGAATAAATGCAATAAGTAAAAGTTTATCGAAACACATGTTAAATGGAGTTGATGCATAATACTGGCTTAGTCCAGAGGACATGTTTCAGCTGTATGGCAACTTCCTATCTTCATAAAACAATGTTTTGAATCATAAAGAAAATATAATGAAGTTACAAGAGGGAAAAGAACTGGCAAAAATTATGTCTCCCTTCTTTCATAGTTACCTTTAGATCTCAATTTGTTCTATGGAAGGAAGAAACCCTTGCATTGTTGGAAAGACAAGTCTGGATAGACTTTGATTAACATAGCAGTACATAATAACTTGCTTATTGATGGAATGAAACAAGGAAAAAAAGATGCATGCATGCATCTGTTAGATATGATTATTATCACTTTTCATTATGGAAAAGAGCCAATTCACCAGGCAAGAGTCACAGGGAAATTATCCATTGTGATTTTTATCTTGTCTCAGTTTATTGTTTCATTGTACCTTGTAACATTCATAAATGTGAAGCCTGAAATAGGGTGATCTTGCGCAAATGAATAATGACCATGTGGACTTGTTTGCACCATATCTTCAACCTAGTTAACTCTCGTGGTTTAAAACAAAAGACTGCGGTGCTAGGATTTAAGGCAATTGTATAGCAGAGAATTCACAGAAACCATTCACTATTATCATTCACATAATTCTTTGGAAAAAGCTGTGATCCCTATTTCAAACTGGTTAAACAATGTAATGCAGAAACTGCACATTTGCCAGTAAAATGTAAGCGCTAATTGTGAAATGGAGGAGTTCTGGGAGGGAAAAATCTGCAGATAGGAAATTATTTAAGACATTTAGAAATAAAATGGACTTTTGTAACACAACTGTACAATAAATATATTTGTCTGCCTTGTGATGCAGTAGCAATTTTATATGGCTCTATTTGTGCTTTTAAAAATATGTTTTAAAGAAAAACAGCTGTAGCTTATATCAATTAAATGCATGGTATAAACTTTTTTCCATAATCGAAAGGCTTATAATTGTACAAAACAATTTTAACCAACAAAACTGTTGCATTTCCAGTATGCAAACAAGATATATTTTGGTGGTGCAACTAAAAGACTAACTGAATATTCAACCTCTAGGCTACATTCAAATATAAAATATAATAAGCTGCATATTAGCATCATTTACCTAAGAAGTGAGTTTTGTTAATCTATGGACTTTTCTCTCTCTTTATTCTGTATTTTTGAAGGGGTTGTACATTTTTGTTTCCATTTTTATCAGCTGCAGATTACAAAAAGAAAAAAAAGGATAAACTGTGATTTATCCACATTTACAGTTCCTGACCAAGTCAACTTCATATTATGGATTATGTACTTTGCTTAAATAATTGTGTGAACAGAAACTCTATTTTAGATTGAAAAACCTGTGATCTCATTCTTTCTCATGTATTATTCAAGCTCAGAGTCATGTAAATGAAATAAACATAATTTAAAATACCTCTTTGTTTTCATTAAGTGTTGCAGAACAATAGTGAGGAGACAATTGGATAAAAACATCACATTTCACAAGTTGATTGCTTATGGAGTAGCTGTAAATGCAAGTAAGTTTGAAAACATTTTGCCTGCAATATTACTTGCTTCTATCTGGGATCAAACAAATTCAGCATATTAGCTGCATGTTTGAGTGATTCCACATACCTCCCAATGCTCAATTATTGTGGATCGGTGGAAGTTAACTTTGGAGAAAAAAAACCCCCTTAAACTAAATTGCCATCCCTGGAGTTAGCATTCAGGATTTCCTATGGCAATGAGTTACACTGTGACCATTTGTGAAGCCTTACCTGGCTTTAATGGAGTTGGAATTAAAACAATTGCTTTGAAAATGGGAATCCCATACATCCCTTATTACCACCATTCTTTTACATTTCTATTTCTAGCTTTAATTGAAATAGGAATATTTGTGCTTTTTGTATACTATACATGTAGATTTTACTATATTTTCCAGCAGAAAGACAAGTTTATTGTAAATACAGCACAACAAAAATATCATACCACAAAGACAATGCAAGCATAAAAGGACATTAAGTCTTGTCTAATATTCTGGTATTATAGCCATGGCCAACCAGGTATATTTAGGAAGTTCACAAATATAGACAGGAGGACAATAGTCTTCAATGGTTGTTTCCTAGCAGCTGATATTTAAGATATATAGTCACTCCTTGTTTAGTGACTACCTTGGTTAGCAACTGTTTGCAAATATGATGGTAATAAAAGGTGTTAAGCCCCTGGTGGAAACTGACTCTGAGAGAGAGGAGGAACAGCCAGCAGGGAGTGGAAATGTGGCTCCGGAGGTTATGGAGGAGGCTGGGGAAGGGCAGAGGCCGGCTGAGCAGTCAGACGAGGACCCAGGCCCATCCCCTATCCATCCTAGGGCACGCAGGGGGGAGAGGATAAGGGAAAGACATGGTCTACTCAGGAGGAGAGGGCCTTGATTCTCTTCATGGGATACAGGTGTGAGAACTGCATAAGAGTTTGGACCTGCATGCTAGCAAACACTGGAAACAAAGAGTGCTTTATTCCTGGATGAGGTTTATCTTGGTTGGCATTCTTCCAACGAACTATACCTGGTTATCTTCTTGAAGTTTGTAATTAATTATCCTGGTCTGTCATGGAACTTTCTTCAGTGCGGTTTGTTTTTGTTTTTTTTATTGCTTTGTTATTTGCTCTTTGAGTTGGACTGTATTTCTTTCATTTGGAATGTTATTTTGGAAAGAGTTTAATCTCCAACTGTGAACAATTGAACAGTGAAGTCAAGTTGAAGGCATTAAAGAACATTTATTTACGTTTTGGTTTTTGTTACATTTGTGAGACATTCCGGATCATCACAAAAGGTAAATGTTCCCCTTTCACATACGTGCTAGTCGTTTCTGGCTCTAGGGGGTTGTGCTCATTTCCATTACAAAGCTAAAGAGCCAGCGCTGTCCAAAGACTTCTCCGTGGTCATGTGGCCAGCATGACTAAATGCCAAAGGCACACTGAAAGCTGTTATCTTCCCACCAAAGTGGTCCCTATTCTTCTACTTGCATTTACATGGTTTCGAACTGCTAGTTGGCAGAAGTTGGGACAAGTAATGGGAGCTCACTCCATTACGCAGTGCTAGGGATTCGAACCACTGAACTGCCAACCTTTCTGATCAACAAGCTCAACATCTTAGCCACTGAGCCACCACATCCCTGTATGATGGTAATAAATGAGAACTAAAAAAAATTCAACCAAATTTCATATCCCTCATAACAATGTACGCCTGAATGAGAGTAACACAGGTATAGCTGTGTGAGATAACTGTATCTGAATGAGACAGCAGCAAGTGGTTTTCTCTCTCTCTTTCTCTCTCTCTCTCTCTCCCTCCCTCCCTCCTTCCCTTCCCCTCTCTTTCCCTCTCTCTCATGTTCTTTAGCACCTTGCTTAATGACCTTGTTGATAGAATTAAATGAAGAAGTTGTGTTGTTCATGTCTTAAGAAAAAGTAGATTGTACTTTGGCTAAAAGCCATTGATAAGCCAATCCTCCTTGATTTTGTCCAGAATTTTTACAGCCATCTAAATTGGTGGTTATCTGCACCTGATGGCACTGCCATCTTGAATAAATCATACAATATATTACAAATATCAAGTCTTTTCTTTGATTAGTTCTGGATCATTTGCATTCAGTTTCAGTTAATAATGCCTAATTCTAACATTGTAAAAATGTTAAGGAAAAATATTCTTTCTATCCCCATCTTCTATGCCTGACATGCATTAATTTATCTCTACTTTGCTTACCCTTACTCTCTTTGTTCACAGCTCATAGGAACATTTAAACAATAAGATGAATGTTTCAGTCATTTTACTAAGCAGGTGCTGATGTTTCTTGAATCTAATATGGCATAATTCCTGCCAGAATCAATGAGCTGAATTTTTGTTCTTTGTTTTGCTGAAAACCTCAAAAGAGTATGGAATTCAGAATATGCCACAAAGCGATACGATGAGATGTTTCTTTATCATGGACAGCAATTTATCAATTTGCTTTCATCGGACAGCAATTTATCAATTTGCTTTCATATTCATGTATATGAATACATTCCTGAAAAATGTGCACACATTTCTTTTTCTTAATTAAGAAGTCATTCCAGGAATAGAAATCCATTAATTTGACTTATTTTAGTTTTCTCATGCAACAAAGTAAAAGTGCACCAAACTATGTTGGCTGTGCTTTCGAACGTAAGTTTAATAGGTTAGGTTAAGAAGTTATTCATAAAGTGGGAATTCATTTCAGTATGTATCATATCTTTTGTGTGTGTAAGTAAAGATTGATATATGGAATAACCTATTTATATTTTACAATCTTGCCTGAGGTATATCCCAGAGAAATGGAAGAAAGAGCCCATAGAAAGGTGTCTACACCCTTATTTACCAATAATTTTAAATTAAAGCTTTTAGAACCTGTTGTGTATACAATAAAGTAATAAAGTGTAAGCTTGAGGTAAAGTGCAGGGTTCTGGCCCTGCACTTCTGATTGGCTATTAAGCGGCCAAACCGGATTGGCCAGTTCTAAGGAATCCGATTGGCCCTTAACGGAGAGTTACTATTGGTTGAAAGACCTAGCGTTCCCAGCTCGCTATTGGTTAACATTTAAAAAGGTTGCCTATATAAGGCAGAGTTCACTGTTGTTAAAGGCAGAAGTCACTGTGTAAATAAAGAGCTGAAGTTCACCGTTCAGAGGCTGTCTCCATTATTTCTGACCCGTGCTCAATACTTGCCAGAACCCAAATACCCAGGGTTGACATGCTCTGGATCCCATCAGTAAAAGAATGTCATGTTATGGCAACTAGGAGACATGGTGGATGTTTGGAGAACTATCCCTCCTGATACCACATGGCTATGATCCTAGGAAGGTCTTAAAAACCTGGTTAATTCTACAGGGCCATCCTTTCCATTTTAATCACCAGTAAAGCTGCAGAGGTTGTGGCATTTTGACTACTCTAAAACATCATGGACAGGGAAAGGATGTCACGTGAGAAAGTGGTGACAACAGAGCTATCAAAGCATTGCTTCAAAAGACAGAAGGGTGGAATTAGAATGTGAAGCTCTAGAAAGTTTCAAGATTTGAATCTTCTAGCCTTCTATCTATCTATTTACAACAATGTACAAGTACTCCTCAAATTATGACCACAGTTTTGCTTAACGACCACTGCAAAAAAATATTGTAAAATCAGGTCAGACACCTTGGTGGCCCATTTTATGACTGTCATGATTTACAACTTTGATAGGTAGGTTCCATTATGATCCATAAATTGATGTCTACCTGTAAATTAGCAAGTGATTGATTACATGGGGAATAGTAAAGTAGTTAATTAGAAAGTGACAAATCAGTCTAACAATTATCCAAGACTCACATGTTGTAATTCCTATTCTTTCTCTCTCAAATGCTAATTCTATGACAGTTGTATGTATTTTATCAAGGATAACATAACTCTTGCTTCATTCTTTCTTTGCTGACTGATCAGATAGCTAATGACTTGTAATTGCAGCTTATATAAAATACCTCTATAATAATAAATTATAAAAGTAGCTAGACTCAAAATAACAACATCATTGGTGAATGTTTTCCCTCCTGGCAAATAATATGCTGAAGCTTGAAAATAGCACACCCAAAGAAATAAACCTTGTCTATCATGGCTGTCATGTGTATTTCCTTGGATAGATAGATAGAGGGAGGGAGAGAGGGAAGGAAGGAGCGAGGGAGGAAAGGAGGGAGGGAGAGAGGAAGAGAAAGAGAGAGAAGGGGGAGGGAGAGGGAGAGAGAGAGAGAATGAATCAGGGCAATACCATTTGGAAGAAGAGATGTAATAGAAGCAGGATAGAGATTGACATTAGGAACAGGAAAAATCATGGTGGTATTTTGCATTGCAAAGATAAATGAATAATGCTTCCATTCAGCAATGCCGAATAAACCTATGTGTTGTCTCTTAGTCAAGCCAAGAAAACTTTATCAGATGTACTGATTGACTGTGGTAGGAAGATAGTCCCTCCTAAATTGATGTCTGGCTTGTTCCAGTAATAATACATCATAATCTTTACTTTCTAAAACCTATTTTTATAGCTATTCACATCATTGCACATTTGGTCAATATAGAACAATTTCATCTCAGCCATTCGAAACAAGCAGGAGACTTGAGGAAGAAACTGTCCGGCATTGGTGGGAACCCAAATGAAAGCTACCTGAACCCCATCAGAAGCTATGACACAGTAGGTTCATTTTGGTGTTGGTCTTGTGGTTGGTTGGTTAGTTTTCATTCATCTGAAAATTTCCTATATTCAGAAAACACAATCCAACTCACATCCTAAATTAACAAACAAATGCTGGGAGCAGAGAAATGGAAAACAATACATAAAAAGGAGAATCAAGTAGGGTCATTTTGTAGGGATATAGTAATCAATCATTCATAAGAATACCAAAATAAAAGACTTTGAATTGCCACTGATATTAGTTGTTGATAATTTCTATACCATATTCTCTTGAAACCCATGGTGACATATATTTGATGTGAGATGGAGAAGGGGAGAGAGATGATGATACCATAGCAGTCTTCATGTTCAACAAGTATTTGTCATTGTTCTAAAACCAGTACAAATGTACAGTTATTATTGCCAATAAAATAGTTTTGGCTGTCATCTTAAATTCATTTACCAGTGCGTAAGATCCAATGGGTAGCCACATATTTTAAACAATTAAATATTCATTTATATTAACTACAAGATTTGTCCTTATTATGATGGCTATTAAAAATAGATTGTGTTTCAGATGAATCTGATCACTTTACAGCATAGCCAAAGCAACATTGATGAAATTCTGCAAATGCTACAGAAAGACATACTTCCTTCTGGCATATTCTATATTCCTCCTTCTGAAGGAATATAGAATCACACATATTACCTTTATTTACACTTATTCCTTTATTTGATAATGCTATGCTTTCCCCCTCATTAGTGTCTGCTTCAAATCTTGTTTGAATCATGTATTTTCTTCAGAATACCTAAGTATAGCATAACAGGAACTGCTAAGACAGTCTTGCTTCCTCTTACCATTTCACAAATACACAGAAATTGCACCCATTGCTACTGATAGATTTTTACTATCAAATAGAAAATAGGTTTTAATATTAATGCCCCGGGTCTGATCTTAAATTTTTTAAAATTAAATTAATATTTTTCTTACACTATTAATCCAATATTCCTATAAACCATTTTCCCTGTAGAATACATTAGATGAAATCCTGAGAAGCATAGCTGGAGTGACAGGACTCCTAATCACTGTGTCGCTAATTCTGATAATGACCTCATCTACTGAAACCATCAGAAGATCCTTCTATGAGGTGTTCTGGTATACCCATCACCTATTCATTGTTTTCTTCGCTGGCCTGGTAGTTCATGGTATGGGGTAAGTATGTACACACACACACACACACACACACATTAGTCACACAGCGAAATATTACTTTGAATGTCCAAATTATGAAGTGACCAGCTGGGTCTCTAATTCTGAGATCAAACCTCAACATAAACCAGGACAGCCATCAATCTCAGCTCTTTTTTCTTCTGAAACTTATCTACATTATTATACATTATATATGATGTCTGGTGTCAGCTCTGATGGTGCCTAGCTGCCATCAAAGAACACGGTGGCTGGACGCTATCAAAATTGACACCAGCCAGAGCATAGAAAATCTCAAAGTAGTGCAAGTTTGGAAGAAGTGGAGAGACCTGGTCCATAGAATTACCAGGAGTTGGAAATGACCGAATGGATATCCTCCTCCTCCTCCTCCTCCTCCTCCTCCTCCTCCTCATCCTCATCCTCATCCTCATCATCTATGTTTACTATAGCACAATATAATTTTATTGGAGAGAAAAACCCTATTAGAAAGGCTACAACTTCCGAGGGCAAGCTGTTCCATTGGTTGATTGTTCTCACTGTAAGAAAGTTTCTCCTTGTTTCCAGGTTAAATCTCTCCTTGTTCAGTTTCCATCCATTGTTCCTTGTCTGGCCTACAGGCACTTTAGAAAATAGCTTGACCCCTTCCTCTCTGTGTCAGCCCCTTTTAAATTGTAGAAAGACTTTTTGTCCACAACAAAAGTGACATTTAAATATAAAATACTATTTAACCCGTGGGATTTTTTTTTTCTAGTCATCTTATTCGTGGTCAAACCAATCAGAGTCTGCTGGTTCACAATGTGAGTTACTGTAAAGATCACTACTGGGAGTGGGAAAGATCAGCTCAGTGTCCTCTACCCCAGTTTTCGGGTAACAGCCCTTCGGTAAGAATTGCAATTATATTGTCAATACCTCATCCTTAATGCAATTTACAGGCTTGTAGCATTGCCCCTTACCATAGGAAAAGAGCTACAGAGCTGAGAGGTGTTATGTGACTCCCCAGAACATAGAATAGTAGGGTTGGAAGGGGCTCTGAAGGTCTTCTTGTCCATGTCAGGAGATTATATACCATTCCAAAATATCTTTCCTCCTTCAGATCAGAACTGTTTGCATCTAGCATACACACACACTGATATATACCTGGGCAAATCCCATTAGAACACTCTGAACTCCATCTTCAAAAGATGAGATAGCTCCACATGAAGAACAAAGGGAGCTTCACATTACCCAAAGAGAAGTGGGATTATAATCCATTTAGTGATCCACAATTTATAATTTGAGCAGGAAAATCAGCCACAGAATTTGGTATTCAAGGACAGGAAGCAAAAAAATTAGATTTTGAATCCTAAAGATTATCTGCCAGCCTGATGCCTTTAAATAAAACATTGTGGCTCTGCCCTAGAAATGATTGCATTCATCTCCCGCTTGCAAATGTGATTCTGGCTGCATAGTGTCTATAATCTTCCAACCCTTTATATGAAAGTAATGAACTGTGACTCTCTTTTATCAATGCCCATTAGGATGATTTGATATATGAAACAGCTGGTAAACTTATCAAACACAGAACTCATGATGCTGACACAAGCAGTCTGAATTGGCATTTAAATAGTTTTCGTCACCATCTGAGTCATTTTTTTCCCCCAAAGAGGCATGTGCTGCAGTTCAGATCCAAAGCTGAAAAGGTCCTTCAGTGTTGGTGGCCATGTATGCTGGTTCTCTAAATACCTCCCAACAGAAGTTATGCCTTCTCCTGGGCTTGCACTGAACAAAATAAATGAATTAAAGTATCAACAGAATGCATCAAGGTATTTCAGAAAAGGTAGGAGCACACTGTTGGCAGCATTAGCTTGGAAAAAAAAGAGTGAGTTAGGATTTCTTTTAAGTAGGAAAATGTATTACCCAACAGCTCTGGAGTTTTCTTCTTGTTGTTGTGCCATATCCATCACCGGACATTGGCAATCATGTTGGCGATCCTATTTTTATCAACAGTCGCACAAAAAAGTGCTGCTGAGTTTTTTTATTTATGATAGTTGCTGTTTCCCAAGGTCATGCGATCACCTTTTGCAATCTTTTGACAAGCAAAATCAATGAGGAAATCAGATTCACTTAAAAACGGTGTTATCAACTTACCAACTGCAGTGATTCACTTAACAACTGTGGCAAGAAAAGCCATAAAATGATGCAAAATTCAGTTAACAAATGTTTCACTTAGCAGCATAAACTTTGGGCTCAATTGTGGTCATAAATTGAGGACTCCCTGTAGTAACAACCATGAAAATACAACAGAGCTAAGGCTTGAAAAGTTGTTCTTGGAGTTTTCTGCCCAGGAGCGAGGCCAACAAATCAGCCCACCGAAGCCTCCACCTAGTACACAAAACTGTGGGAGTTTACTCAGCATTGATTCTTCTCAGAGTTGTTTCTTGGCAGGTCTCATCAATCTATGGCCCGCGGCAACATCTGGCCCATTGGTCTGTCCAATCCGGCCCGCCCCTGAANCGTGGCCCCCAAAGCTGCAAAACAGTGCGGAGCGATCTAGGGGTAGGAAAGAAAAGAACTTTGCAAAGGCCTTGGCTGGGAGTTCGAAATCACCTTCGAGTGCAACCTCTCCGAAGGCGAGTCCCCGCTGATCCCCCTTTTTTTTCCGGGGCTTCCAGGCTTAAACTTTTCAAAGGCAAAGTTTGCAGGCGGGAGCGTCTTCCCACCGAGAAGTGGGAAGGGTTCCGCCCGGTGGG
Organism: Emydocephalus ijimae; assembly: GCA_004319985.1. Lineage (NCBI taxonomy): Eukaryota > Metazoa > Chordata > Lepidosauria > Squamata > Elapidae > Emydocephalus > Emydocephalus ijimae. The sequence goes on along the minus strand of BHEV01018943.1, from coordinate 131 downwards.
TGGGATGGGCTGCTTGGAGCGGACTGCTGTGCGGCTCGGGGCGAGGCGCAAGCGCCCGCGAGTTAAAATGAAGCCGAAAGTTGCTGGGAAGTTGCTCGGTTTTCCGGGGCTTCCAGGGCTTTGCAAAGGCA
>BHEV01018942.1:0-30805 GCA_004319985.1 Emydocephalus ijimae | reverse complement strand
CCCCCAAAAAAGAGAAATGGCTGGCCCAGGGTCAGCATCATAATTTTTGAAGGATTTTAAAAGCCAGTCTTTTAATTTTGGGGTCTCGCTTTTTGGGACAACCCCACACGCTTCCTTTGTTTCCAAGAAAAAAAGAAATTGGAAGGAGAGAGAAGAGGGGGAGAAAAAAGCCACACACAAACATACAGGGCAGACAAATCCAAAGTCAGAGAAAGGACCCTTGCAAGCTCAAGTCACTTCCTCCTCCACTCCCACCCCTTTTTCTTCCAAAGGAATGATGCTCCCAGCCCAGAAATGACATTCCCAGAGCTGACAGCCATGCTGCAAAGCAAGGAAAAAGAGGAAGAAAAACCTCACAACTTTAAAAACCCAGGGGGGAAAACTCCCCCCTCCCCCCCCACACACATGGCTGCTTCTGAACTAAAGGAGGTGAGTAATCAAAGGAAGTCAGAGAGGGAGAGATCAACTGCCAGCCAGAGCAATGTCAGCCTCGGGGATTTAGCTTTCGGCTCCCCTTTTTCTTCCTTCTTTTCCTGCAAGTGGCAGGAACTTTGCTTGGTTTACAGAATCTGAGGCTTGCTTGCCCTTTCTGCCTTTGCTGCTTCCCAGCCAAGGAATGCTGCTCTCTCCACAAAAAAAAGAAAAAAAAGAAACTCGCTTTCTTTCTCTTTCCTTCCTCCTGATCTTCCTTCCTTCCTTCCTTCCCTCCCCCCACTTCCTTCCCTGCCTCCCTCCTCTCATTCCCATCTCATCCCTTCCTCCATGCACAGAAAGAGATGAGGTAAGTGGGAGAGATGGCAGCGCTGCCAGTGGCTGTGCTTACCACGGCTGTGGCTTTCTCACACAGGGCAGGGTGGGGGATGATCCCAATGAAAAGGAAGCCTCATGGGCTGCAAGGCCAGGCCAGTGAGCAGGCCATGGAGATGCTGGTGGTGGCCGCGGTCCTGATCTACAACTGGATGGTGGGCATCTGGCCTGGAACACAATGAGCCTTAGATCCACTGGGCAGCCCTGGAGTCAGATAGGTGCCGCCCCTTCTGCCACAACCTTTCCCCCTGTGGGTTCACACAGGAGGTGGTGAGCGCCCAGGGGTGGGGCTGAGGCAGCAGGGTGGTTCCTCATCTGCGCCAACAACCAAGCCATTCCCAAAACATCTAGTCAGCATGCTATTGGACACTGATGAACTAGATAAAGGGGGAAGGCCATCGATCTAGTCTTTCTTTCACTGCAACCATGCAATCCTAGAAAAAGAAATTATCACTTCAACAAAATGGAGTTGAGGGACTTTCTTTCTTAAGGACCTGACTGCGACAGGGCTGACATTAGTCTAGATCTGCAACAAAGGTCAAACCGGAGACGCACCTCTACTCTAGGGACCGTGCAAGAAATGTTGGCTCATGACAGTGACCAGGAGGAAATTGAAACTTGTGGAGAGGCTGCAGCAAGACCCCATGGTGGAAGGGATCCCCCTGAGTGGCTGGGAGAGGCAGAAGCCTGCAATGACCAGCCAAGATCCAGATGGTCAGTAGGGCTCAGAAAGAAAAATGAGTGGGAGGAAAAGCCCTGTGGAGTAAGCTTGATGCAGGGAAGCTGAGGGAGCTGCCAGAGAGAACCACATATGGAGATCGAAGATGGAGCAACTCTGGGTGAGATGGAATGCAACAGAACTCTGGTAGAACAAGCCATCAAATTTCGGAGAGGTGCCTTCAACAACCCCACAGCATGTGAAGCCCTAGCTCAGATGGCTCGACCAATCGCCTGACTGGCACAGGACCTGGTGGACAAAGGCATGGCTGTCCCTGCCACTGCAGCACCCATCCCCTTGGCAGGGGCACCAGCCCCAGCACAGCAGCCAGTACTCTCCCTAGTAACCCAGCCACCAGCAGCAGCCTGGGCTGCATCACAGAGAAGGAGAAACTGCAGGCTGCCAGCTCTGGAGGTGAAATTCAGCAGAGACACGAAGCAGTTGGGATTCTTCCTAGCCCAAGTCTGGACCTACATGCAGGAGTAGGGGGCCGATCTGCCAGCTGAAAGAACCCAGGGTGCCGTGGGTGACCATGGAGCTGGAGGGGACTGCTGTAGGGTGCATAGTGCTGCCCCAGAGCTATGCATCTTCAACCACTTCATGACAGCAAACAGTCTATCTAAATGAAATTCAATGTAGATAAAAGTAAGGTTTTACACTTAGGAAAGAAAAATCAACTGTACAAGTACAGACTAAGCCAAGCTTGGCTCAGTGCCAGTAACAGTGGGAGGGATCTTGGAGTCCTAGTGAACAATCATTTAACTATGAGCCAACAGTGTGCAGCAGCGGCCAAGAAAGCTAATACAATCCTTGGTGGTATAAAAACAGAGGGATAGAAGCGTGTTGTGACTTGGAGGTCTGAGCCTGCCTTGTTAGAAGAGACAGACTTAAGCAATGAGGAAGAGAGGGACTTGGCCTCGAGATTTGAGCCTGCTTTGCTGGAAGACACAGACTTTAGCCAGGAGGAAGAGGAGGATTTGGCTCTGAGGTTTGAACCTGCTTTGCTGGAGAATTCGGAATCATCTTCCTCCCAGGACCTTCCCCCCTGGTTGTTCCTCAGGTGTCGGCAGATAATCAGGAGAGTGTGCCGGAGTCGTTGGCTGAGGATCAAGCCGAGGAATGCTGGTTTGATGCAAGGCAAAGACGCAGGCAGAAGCGGGAAATGCAACGTGAAAGGAAATGTCAAATCAGGAACTGACTTGAGAGACTGACACGCCCCTCAGGAAATAAAAGAGGGTGTGTTAGCTCCGAATATTGTTCGGGACAATTTGTTTATTCGGAATAGCAACTTGAAAAATTTCTCTGTGCAGCGTTCGCCTTCTGATTTATGGTCTTGTTTGTTATCGGACTTGGCAGGCAGCTTCTGGAAGACTGCCAAGGACTTCTCCAGTCAAAGGAATTTAACTCTATCGTTCCTGGTCCTGTCTGTTTATTTATATTCCTTTGGAAACTTGGACTCTCACCTCGTGGTCACAGGTGAGACAGAACAGAAGTGCTTTATGAAACTTTAGTAAGATCACATCTGGAATACTGCATTCAGTTTTGATCATCACATTTCCAAAAAGATGTTGAGACTTTGAAAAAAAAAGTGCAGAGATCAGCAACTAGGGTGATTAAAGACCTGGATACTAAAATATATGAAGAACAGTTGCAGGAACTGAGTATGGCTACTATAGAGAAAAGAAGGACTAGGGAAATCATGATAGCAGTATTCCAGTATTTGAGGGGCTGCCACAAAGAAGGAGTCAATTTATTTTCCAAAGCACCAGAAATCAAGACAAGAAACAATGGATGGAAACTAATCAAGGAGAGAAGCAACCTGGAATTAAGGAGAAACTTTCTAACAGTGAGAACAATTAACCAGTGCAGCAGCTTGTTTTCAGAAGTTGTGGGTGCTTCATCGCTGGATGTTTTTGTAAAGAAAAGACTGGATAGCTCTTGTGTCAACTGCTTGTTCAGGAGGCTGGACTAGAAGACCTCCAAGATCCCTTCCAGCTCTATTTTTATTGATTGATTGAACATCTACATGAAGATACTATGTGAATTCATCCACCACCGTAGTGCGAGGTGTCATCACTATGCAGATAATACCCAGTTGTACATATCTGACCCTGGTGAACTAAGTGATGCTATGGGTGCCCTCTTACAATGCTTGGAGGCTGTGGGGGCCTGGATGAAGAGCCACAGGCTTCAGCTGGACCAGGCTAAAATGGAGTGGCTGGAGTGTGGTCTCTTCTGTATCTGGGAATTTATCATCTGTCAGGTCCCCAAAATCCCTATTGGGATGGTGCCATTCTGGTGGGGAGGGGGGCCTAGAGGCATTTCTCAGTTTATAATCTTGTTCTTGATGCCCATCTATGCTGTACATTGATTTACCTTCTTTGGAATGTAAGGGGGAAGGGCCATTAGTTTTGTCTCACTTCCGGGGCCTCCAGTAAGCGATGCCTGAGAACAGCTTCTTATCACCTTCTCAGCCTGCAATTCTCAAAATATCTCTGCACCTGTGGACTGGCTTATCCAACACCAGACTGAGAGGGGTCTCTAATTGTTTTAACCACTTTCTCTCAATAAAAGTTTCCTCTTGAAATGCCAATTGTTTCAAGAGTTCTACTTTCTTGAGCAGAGAGGAGAGGCAAGTCCTTACATAAAGCAGGATCTTCAAAGTGGTCAACCCAGAGAAGCTTACACTCTACCAAGGGGACCAGGGGTGGGATTCAACGGGTGTTACTACTGGTTCAGTGATTACATTTTGCACGCACTTGTGTGCCAGACACACGCTGCGTGCACATGTAATACACCTAAAGCTATGCTGCCCAGGCAGCTGATAAGCGCTGCATGCAGGTGTGCAGCATTTGAAAAGCCTCTTTTTTCCTGCTTTTTCAACTTCAGCTGTGCCTTGCAAAGCAGCTGAAGTTGAAAAAGCAAGAAATAGAGGTTAGGTAACAGCCCGGGCGGGCGGGTGGGCCAAACAGCAGCAGATACAGAACTGGTTCTGTGTCTGCTGCTCTTCAGAGCTACCGGTTCTATAGAGTTGGGTAGAACTGGTAGCATCCCACCCCTGAAGGGCACCCTGCAAACCATGTTCAAGCAAAATGGCGAGAACAAAGACGGAGAGTACTGGGGTGAAATCTCTACCACCACCCAGCCAAATGCAATCTCTGAGTGACCTGTCAAAGATGAGACCGCCTTGGAATATCCCACAAAGCCAAGATGGTTGATTGGAGTAGGGAAGAAGGACAATTGGGATGGAAGGACCAAAAGTGTCACCTTCACCCAGGGCAGTTGGCAACTGGAAGCATGAGCTGGAAGCCCCATAGGACCAAGAGGACCTGGCCAAAGAAATAGCCAGGGATGAGCAACTCAAAAGCATGTCATGTGCTTTGTGATGGAGGCTTTTGAGAACCTAAGAGTTTGGGGAGAACTGGACTACAGGAGGGAGGAGCCAGATCTGCCACTCTTAGTTCAGCAGCCACAGACTTTCCAGATGGAGCAATAGGACTGGCAGCCACCTTGGCGAATCTGCAATACACAGCACCAATCCCCCAAAATGCCCTTGGGTGGGCAAGAGCCCCACAGTTGCAATGGAAGACACTCCCTTGGGCATGAAGTACAATGGTAACCCACAGCAATTGAGATTTTTCTTGGTACATTTCCTCACTTAGATGCAGGAATGCGAGTGAGACTTCCAAACCCAGGGCACGCGGGTCAGAGTCATCACCCTAGCCCTGGAAGAGGCAGCAGCCAGATGGATGGTGACCCTCCACAATGCAGACACTCTGGAGCTGCAGAACTTCGACTGCTTCATGATGGTAATCCACTAAGCCCTCGGACCACAAGATTTGTTAACAAATCTCAGTGGAGGCCCCTAACCTCAGAGAGGATTTGGGACTGTTTGTTTTTGGAACCAACCCAGGCAAAACCTTTGTTTCCAATACTGTTTTTGGTTTGGCTATAAGTTTGTTTTGCATTTGGTTATCTACTTGGTTGCAGGTCAATTACTGTGCTAAGTTTGCAGTTGGGGATTAGCTCAACACCTGAAATAGAACTGTTGAGGGAACAGACTGAATAAAGCTCTACACCAACCCTGATGTTTGGGTGAGTGGGCGCAGCACAGCTGCAAAGCTTTACGCAACACTTTCAAAATGTGAGTTCCACAAGGAAAAGATAGACTACCTAGGATACAGAATCTCCCACGAAGGTGTAAAGATGGACCCTGGAAAAGTGCAAGGGGTGGTTGAATGGGCTTCTCCCCACACACACAAATAGCTTGGGTTTTGCCAACTTCTTGTTTCTTGGGGTTTGCCAACTTCTACTGACAATTCATCCTGGCATTCACACAAATTGCTTTCCCAATAACCAATCTGCTAAAGACTAAAGGGGGAACAAACCCAGCTACTAAATTGGACGATGGAATGTTAGGCAGCATTTGAAAAGCTAAAGCAGCTGTTTTCAGCAGAATCAGTGCTGAAGCACCCAGACCCAGAAAAAACCCTTTGTCATCCAGGCAGATGCCAACAATGTTGCACTCAGGGCCATCCTCCTCCAAGAGAATGAGCAAGGCCAGCTATATACACCTCCCAAAAACTTACAGAACAGAGATAGGCTGTTTGGGAGAAAGAGATGCATGCTGTTCAATGGGCTCTCCTTATATGGAGACATTTTCTGGAAGGGAATAAGATCCCCTTCCTATCTGGACTGACCACAAAAAACTGGAGGCCCTTAAGACCCCATGGAAACTATTCCCAAAACAAGTATGCTGGGTGCAGTATTTCAAGCATTTAGATTTCACTTTCAAATACCTCCCTGGGTGAAAGAACTTTTTAGCCAGTACTCTATCCGGAATGCCCCAATACAACAGCAACAAATGAGAGATAGTCAAACCCCTGATCCCAGCTTCCTCGTTGACAGCCAAAATAATGACCAGAGTGCAAACAAAATAAGATCTCCCAACTGACCATGACACCACCCAAGCATTCAAACAAGCTCTCCTCACAGACGACTGGTTCCAGGCTCATAAGAATACTTGTTTGCAAAAAGACAGTCTGGCTTGGATGGGAGAGAAACTGAATGTCCCAGCTAGTCAGAGACTTAGTCTCATGAAAACCTGCCACAATTCAAAGCTCAACTGGCCACTCCAGATTCCTGAAAGCATTGCACTTGATAAAAAGACAATTCTGGTGGCCATACCTAAAGAAAGATATAGAAAGCTATGAGGCTAGTTGTCCTACCTATGCAGCCGCAAAGAGAAGGCAGGGGAAAATCCCAAGTTACCAAAATGTCAGCACCATGGAGAGAGATCTCTGTGGATTTCCTTGTATAACTGCAAGACAGTGCCAGAAACACTGTCATTTGGGTAGTAGCAGACCTATTTTCAAAGCAGGTCCACTTCATACCTTGCCAGAAGATCCTCACTGCCAAAGATGTTCTTGGCCAAGATGTTCTTACACCACAGTATACACCACATATACTGATTGCATGCCCCCGCAAAAGGATTATATCTGATCGGGGCGAGGTGTCCACATCGAAGCTCCGGTGAGCCTTCCTGAACCTTCTGGGTACCAATCAGGGCCTGAGTTTTAGTCATCTTCCTCAAACTAATGGGAGGATGGAATAAATTAATGAGGTTCTGGAACAGTACCTAAGGTGCTTCATCAACTACCAACAGGACAATTGGATGAATCTCTTGCCTTCCAAAGAGGTTGCTTATAATAACACAGTGCATTCTAGCACTGGCCTCCACCCAAGAGTCAGAATAAGAAATATCTTTACCTCTTGCAGTATTAAATTTTGGGACAATCAGTTGAAGCTAAACACTTGAGATTCATGACCAACAAAAAGATTTTTAAATATAAAAACAGATTTGGGAATTTATTTCATTGTTTAGAAGGCAGATGGTCTTAAATTGGTATTATAAAAATTCCTGCAGGATAAGAGGTTGAGTCTTGATGACTCTTAAATAAAATGCCAATTGGTAGGAAACAGACCTCATTGACCACTCCTCATCTGTGGAAAGTTCTTTTTCAGAGAAGAGTAAAAATCCAGCACTCATACTGACTTAAGATGCTTTGCCAGGGGTGCATCAGACTGTAGGTCAATGAGTTTGAGCTGAACATTGCTGGGTGTATTATCAACATTGCAGGTAAAGGGAAGAAAAATCTTGTGCATTTCACTCTCTCAGCTGTTCTGAAGTCTTGGAATCACCTTGAAAACTCACCATGCTATGCATCTAACATGGTTGAGTACCACTGGAGGTGATCAGCTGATGGTGTGGCTTCATTTAGTGTTGACAAGTGGGAGAGAATGTTGTTCTACATTTGGTTGAAGGAAATTGTACATTTCATGTATGTCTAATAGGCGACTTTAACACAGTAGTTGATAGCAAAAAGGACTATAGAAGTGATAAAAGAAATAAAGAGGAATACTTCCAAATACATTATTTGAGATGATAAAAGAATTAAATTTACAGGACACATGGAGGAAATTAAATGAAAAGAATAATCAATACACTTTCTATTCAAATGTACATCAATCATCATCATAAATTGATGTGGCAAGGATGACACCTGGATTGAGAAAAGAAATTGAAGAAGTAGATATAATGGCAAATAACTGGGTGGACCATAACCCAATAAAAGTGATATGGAGAAGTCAGAAGAAGAGAAGGAGATGGACAATGAACCAAAGTATCCTGAAGGATAAAGAGTATGTACAAATGATTGAAAAAGAAATGAAACTCTTTCTTAAGGAAAATAGGAGAGAAGGAACAACAGTACAAAATTTGTGGGACACGACAAAAGCATATATATCAGGATTAACTATAGCATATGTGGCAAGGAAAAATAGAAAAAAGAAAAAGCAACAAGAAGCAACCCCCAGCACAAGATGAACTTTTAACTTTGGAATTAGAATTACAGAAAGAACCTCAAAAAACAAAAAGGAAAGAAAAAAGAGATCTTTTAAAACATAGACTAAATTTGATGATACAAGAAGAAATAGCACAAAAAGTTAAAATGGAGAAACAATTTTTTTTGAACATGCAAATAAACCAGGGAGATGGCTAGCATACAAACTAAAAAGAGAGAGAGAGAGAAAGAAAATAATACATCAACTGCAGGATGAGGGAGAAAATATATATTATCAAATTGAAGATAAAAAGAAGATAATCCAAGATTTTTTCAGGAATTTGTATAGTCAAGAAAACATAGTAGAAGATGATGTCCACAAAGTACCTAGATAAGATGGACTTAACTAAAATAGCAGAGACAAAAAGAATGATGTTAAATGGAAAAATAACCATGATGGAAATGATAGAGGCAGTAAAAAGAACAAAAGCAACAAAATGTCAGGCCAAGACAGACTACCTGTAGAATTATACAAAATTATACAAGACCCATTAGAGGCAACAATGATAGAGATGTATAACAAAGCTCTTGCAGAGTCTAAACTACCTAAATCTTGGTTTGAAGTGTATTTTGCATTAATCCCAAAAGAAGATACAAATTACCAACAGATAAAGAATTATAGATCTATTTTATTACTAAACACTGATTATAAAATATTCATATCTATAATCATGGAAAGATTTTAAAAAGTGCTAAATGAGCTGATACACCCATATCAAAATGGTTTCTTACCGAAAAGACAGATGAAAAATAATTTGAGAATGATCATGAATGTATTAGAATATTATGAAACACATTCTGGGAGACAATTAGCACTGATTTTTCTCGATGCACAAAAGGCATTTGATAATTTGAATTGGCAATTTATTATCTTACAACTAAAAAATATGAACTTTGGCGAGAAATTTGTAAAGATGGTGCAAACAATATACTCTACACAAATGGCAAAAGTAATAATAAATGGAGATACAACAGAGCAATTTCAAATATTGAAGGGTGCAAGACCCATGATCACCATTGCTATTCATCTTAACTTTGGAAATGCTACTTGGACAGATTAGAGGAGAACAAGAGAAAAAAGGCCTTAAAATAAAAAAGAGGAATATAAAGTTCAAGCATTTGCAGATGATTTATTCTATATTTATTCTAGAGGAATCATTGGAAACAGGACCCAAAGTAGTTCAGAAAATAGAAGAATTTGGTAAAATGGCAAGTCTTAAAATAAATAAGAATAAAACAAAGATTATAATAAATACCTCACTAACAAACAGAGAAAAGAACTGGAGGAAAAAATAGAAATGCAGATGACCAAAAAAGTCAAATATTTAGGAATATGGCTAACAGCTAAATGTGCATCAATTAAAGAAGATAACTGCAATAAATTGATAAAACAAAAAGAGATCTGGAGAATTGGAAAAAATTACAACTTTCATTTACAGGACAAATTGCCACAATCAAAATGAATGTATTATCATCAATGCTATACCAATAAAATTAGGAAAGAATTTTTTGAGGATTTAAATAAATTAATAACAAATTTTATTTGGCTGGGGAAAAAAAAACCATGAATAAAACTAAAATTATTACAGGAAAGTAGACAGAGAGGGAGTTTTGCTCTGCCAGACTTGGAGCTGTATTACTATGCTCTTACATGGATTAAAGACTGGATAATGTTAAAAAACCAAAGAATCTTAACACTAGAAGGACATGACCTACATATGGGATGGCAAAAATAAAACACATAGTTACTTTTGAAGACATCAAATAAGAAATGTGTTATTACTTATTTGGGAGAAGATTAAAAGGAATCATTACAATAAAATACCGGTTATCAACCATGGAAGCATTAATATAGCCCAATGGGCTGGATTTAGATAAAATAGCGAGATATCAGGACATCCTAAATGATCAAGAAAAATTAAAAACAAAACAAGAGTTAAAAAATCAGGGAATAGATCTAGATTGGTGGCCCTATATGCAAATCCAGACAAGATACAAGAAAGATGCAGAAACATATGGGTTCTATAAGGAAACGTTGGAATTGGATAAGATATTACAAGGTCCAGAGGAAGAATTGATAAAAAAAATATGCAGCTACCTTTTGGGATACAAAATGGAAGAAGAGACAGTAAAGGAAATGATGATAACATGGGCACAAAAATTTGGCTATATGATAGAATTAGAAAAGTGGGAAAAATTTGTGGGGAAAAACCTATAAGTTAACAATGTCAGCAGCACATAGAGAAAACCTATATAAAATGTTCTACAGATGGCACTTACCCCCAGCTAGATTAGCAAAAATGTTTCCAAATAGAACAGCAGAATGTTGGAAATGTAAACAAAAGCAAGGAACATATTATCATATGTGGTGGACATGCCCAGTAGCAAAAAAATATTGGATAAGGATAAGAAAATGGATAGAGGAAATAACCAAGCAACAAATAGAGTTAAAACCGGAGATATTGTTACTAGGTATAATAACAGGAAAATATGACAAAAAATACAATATCTAATGCTACATTTAATAATAGCAGCTAGTATCATTTATGCGCAAAACTGGAAGCATGATATTATGCTGGTGGAAGAAAGTGTGATACAGAAAGTATTAGAGTGTGGCAAGATGGACAAGCTGACAATGGAAATAAAAGACAGAGAAGAAACCGAATATTATTTGATTTGGAATGCATGGTATAATTGGTTAAATAGCAGATGAATAAAGAATATGAAATATTATAGTATGATGATAAGAAATATATATGGTAGATATTATAGTGGAACAAAATATATAAAGGAATAAATATAAATATACATATAGTTAAAATCTATGTAAAAAGTATATACATGGATACCGAAGCATTGCAATGAATGGAAACTGTGTTGTAAAATGAGGAAAACTGTTTAATAAAAAAATGTTTTTTTAAAAAAAAGCTGTACATTTCGTGTACAAAAAGGCATTGCAGCTTGGTATTTAGTTCATTCATTAATACAATCACATCAAAGCAAATCCAAAATCTGCTATGCAGTCTGCTTTTCTCCACATTGAATTTCAATTTGTTGCAATCCTTTCCAAGTCTCAAATTAATTACAGAATACTCTTATAATTACTTTATAAAAGACATGATAGAAAAAAAAGAAAATAAATGATAAAAGGGTTGAGGTTGCAGAAACTTTTGGAGAGAGAGACTGTGTTATATTAGAATTTAACATGAAGCAGACACAAGCAACCAAACATAATCAAACGAGTGTCTTAGACTTTAAAAGAGCTGATTTCCACAAACTCACGAAGAGCTTGGAGAGGAGTCCATTGATGAAAATCTTAAAGGGAAAACAACAATAGCAGCTTGGGAAACCCTGAAAACTATGATTAAGCACAGTCCAGCACAACACCACTGAAAAAGAAGAATAAGAAATCCAAAAAGAAGTGATCATGATTGCACAAAAAACTCTCTGAAAAACAGAAATTGTAAGTAAAAAAAAAATGGAAAGAGGGATACATAACTAAGGCAGAATACCAGCATATAGCCAGAATCTGCAACTATGAAGTCAGGAAAACTAAGGCTCAGAATAAACTAACACTTGCAACAAATGTCAAAAACAATAAAAAAATATTTCAATATATAAAAAATAAGAAAAAAGCCAAAGGAGCAACCAGTCCATTAATGGGAGAAAGTGGCAAGGAATTGACATGAAGCAGAACTGCTTAATTCTTTCTTTACCTTTGTTGTCCCAGAAAAAGAAAAAAATAGCCCTACTTAGCAAAAAGAGGAGTGGGTCATCCTATTTTCCAAAGCACCAGAAGGCAAGACAAGAAGCAATAGATGGAAATTAAACAAGGAGGGAAGCAACCTAGAACTAAAGAGAAATTTCCTAATAGTGAGAAAACAATGAACCAGTCACCAATAACAATGACTTGCCTTCAAGGTTGTGAGTGCTCATCACTGGAGGCTTTTAAGAAGAGACTGGACAGCCATTTGTTTGAAATTGCCTTATGGTGCACTGCTACTGTTTTGCCCAGTTAAAAGTTACAGAAATGAGAGTTTTAATAATACATATATGTGCTGTAGGTGTATGTTTGAAACTCAATGTCTGAAAAAGTAAATGATGAGATTATATACTTAACTAGAGTGCAGAATTCTGAAATATACATTCATTCAAATATACTTGCACTATGTTTATTCATACAAAAAAGAATGGAATTATACAGGGAGCCCTCAATTTATGATTTGTTGGAAGAAATGTCCATCTGGGTTCAGTTCCAAATGGGAAGAAAGACACTAGAAACATGTAGGCTGTTTGGAAAGATGGTTTAATGTCGCAGCCCCTGAATTCTTTAAAGAAAAGAAAGATGGGGGATGAGACTCTGCATTGATTTTTGCAGAATAAATGCTGTCTGCATACAAAATACCTTCCCCCTTCCTCTTATGAAGAGCCTGCTCAACCATTTGGCAAAAGGCAATTTACCAAACTAGACCTATGGGAAGCATATTATCAGGTTCACATAAGAGAGGGTGACGGATGGACGACGGCATTCAATTGCCCACTAGGCAGTTTCCAATTCAAAGTGATGCCTTTTGGACTCCAAGGAGCCTCCACGGTATTTATGCAACTAATTAACAAGGTGCTACATGAGCACCTATACCGGGGGGGCGGTCTTAGTTTACTTAGATGACATTCTCATCTTCAGTGAGACCATAGAGGAGCACGTTAAGCTAGTATGGCAGGTGCTGAAAAACTCCTAGATGTCAAGCTTTATGCCAAGCTGTCAAAATGTGAATTCCAAAAGATCACCTTAGACTACCTTGGTTACCAAGTATCGAGCAAAGGGATAGAGAGGGACCCAGCCAAGGTCAAAGCGGTGCTTGACTGGCAGCCCACTTGCACCTGGAAATAGTTTCAAAGTTTCTTGGGGTTCACAAACTTCTACTGGCAATTCATTCCCACATTTGCTGAGATAGTATTACTCCTGACTGAACTGTTAAAAACCAAGGGCACCGACCCAAAGCCAAAACCCAACCAGCCATTGAACCAGCCTTGAATGTCAGTGAATGTTTGAGGAGTTGAAGGGACTGTTCTTGAGGGAACCAATCCTGCTGCACCCTGACCCAGATAAGCCATTTGTGATGCAAGTGGACAATGTTGCTGCCACCACAGTGCTCCTACAGAAAAATTCCCTGGGTCAGTTGCAGCCTTGCGCTTACGTGTCCAAAAAGCTGACCGATGCCAAGTGGTGATGGGCCATATAGGAAAAAGAGGCTTTCGCAGTCAGGTGGACCTTCCTCTCCTGGAGGCATTTCTTGGAGGGGGGAAGAAGCTTTTTGAAGTCTGGAATGATATAAGAACCTAGAGGCTCTAAAAACTCCCAGAACACTGTCCCCAAAACAAGTCCATTGGGTGCAGCACTTCAAATATTTCAATTTTGAGCTGAAGCATATCCCAGGTGAGAAGAATAAGTTAGCTGATGCACTATCAAGAAGACCTGAATTTAACAGCAAGTGGGAGGAAGTAGTACATGCGGTCATACCCCAGTCTCAGCCAGCTGCTCAAGTCACCACCCGAAGCCAAGCTAGGAGTAGGGATGACCACATGAGCAACCCAATCACCACAGAGATGAAATCTGCGACCAGTGGTTAAAAGATAAGCCCAATGTCCTCACAATGCCAGATGGGTTCGCCTGGAAGGGACCTAAGTTGTACATTCCTGCCAGCCTAAGGCTGAAAGTACTACAATGATGCCACGATTCAAGGTTGGCTGGACATTTTGGATTCCTTAAGACCCTCCACTTGACCAGATGGCAGTTCTGGTGGCCAAAGATGAAAAGCAATGTTGAGGACTACATAAAGAGCTGCTCCACTGCACAGCAATGAAAATGCAACCAGGGAAGCTGCCTGGTCTACTCCAGCCAGTAGCTGAGCCCAGCTACCCATGGGAGGAAATAGCAATGGACTTTATAGTTGAACTCCCAGAAAGTGGCAGAAACATCATTTGGACAGTGGTTGATCTATTCTCTAAGCAAGCACATTTCACTGTGTATCCTGGATTACCATCAACTAAGAAATTAGTTAAAATGTTCATTAAGCAGTTTTATAGGCTCCATGGCATACCACGGTGGATCATCTCAGATCGGGGAGTGCAGTTTACTGCAAAGTTCTGGAATAAGTTCCTATGGTCCATTGAATCCTTTCAGGGGCTGAGCTCTGCATTTCATCTGAGCACAAATGGGGCCATGGAATGAATTAACATGATGGTGGAACAATACCAGAGGTGCTACGTAGACTATCAACAGGAAAATTGGACCAATCTGCTGCCTTTTGCAGAAGTAGCCTATAACAATGCCATCCATAGGAGTTCCGGTTTGCAGGGCTTCAGCGGCAGGCAGGAACCCGTGATCGTGCATGGTTTCTGCCTGCGCTCACCGCTGGAGTGCCCTGAGCCAGCCAGCTTCGGGGCTAAGCCACCCCATAGAGGTGGTGAAGACAGGGGAGACCTGGCAGGGTCAAGGGGAGCCGCACCTCTCCTCCTCAGCTGGCTAAACTCCCTTTTCCAAAGGCTGTAAGAGCGGCGGTCAGAAATGGCCGCCTCAAAGAAGCACTCAGCTGGAAAAGAAAGTGCAGGAGGAAGTTAAGAAGTGAAAGTTTTTGGCTGATCAGGACAAAAAGCAACAAGGTACCCTGGAATTTAAATTTTGCAAAAGATACATTGCTCCCAAAGAAGAGTCGGAAGCAGCGAACGAAAGTGAAAAGGGAAAGGTTTTTTTTTTCACTCTCCTTCCTCAGGCTGATAACGAGAAGATCTGAATAAAGAAATCAGAAAAATCCACTTTGCCACTAACAGGTAATTAAACTGGAAATTTAATTAAATGCCAAATGAACAATAAAGATTTCTGAATATTAAAAAATCATTTTTTTGTTATAAGTGGGAAGGGAGAGGAAAAGAATAAGAGCAGGACTTGGAAGGAGGAGACTGCTTGGAATTTAAAAGAACTTAAAGTTAAATCTTAACAAGACTTCTAAAGGATACATTTTAATTAGAACTTTGCAACTAAATAGTAACCCCAAGAAGAGAAATGAAAAAAGAAGAAAGTGTTAAAAGAAACAGCTTGTGTGTATTTGGATTGTTTGGTGACTTTGGGATTTTTGGAAATCATATTTGAATGACTAAAAATAATTGGCTGGCTGCTTAAAAAAAATTCTACAATGGCATCACTTCTGGATGAACTGAAAATCAAATTTAAAAAATATAAAGAAGAGGAACAAGAAGGGAAGGGCTCTTTTGGCTCTACTTTTCAATTCTTAGAAATGGCGATTGGTGTTTACAAGAAACAGCAAGAAAGGACTGCGTAACAAGAAGATTGGGATAAAGAAGAAGGCATTTTTAATGAACAAATAATTCTAGCTGGGGAAGAAAGGGGAAAGGGGAGAAAGAGAATGGAGAATTTAAGACCTAAAAAAAACAGCCAAAAAAGGGAAAAATAATGTGAAAAGGGGATATAATGTTGGAAAACAACAGAAAAGGGGAATACAGAAGAGGGAAATGGAGGTGGAGAGACAGGGGCGTAAGAAGGGGAGAGAGAAGAAGAAGAAAGGGAAGAGGAGTTACAAAGGTCTGGAGCAAGATGTAAAGAAACAGGATTTATTCAGAGATAATGGGTGAAAATTTAACTGAAAAGGGGATTCTGTAAAGGTACATAAGATTGCATTGTTATATTTGTAATAGAAATAATGTTAGAAAACTGGAAACAACATATGATTAAAAAGTGGAATAAAATCATCTGTGTAATTTAGTGAAACTTTTGTGAACAAAATAAATGAAATGAAATAAATGAGAGAATTGAATGAGGAAGGAATGGGAACATTTTAACTACTCAATGTTTTATAAAATATAAGTGAAGTGGGAGGGAAGTAATTATGGAAAGTTTATAAGTGTTCCCATAGAAGTATGATACTTATTTGAAAAGTAATGTGTAAAATGTTCAAGATTTAAATGAATATTAATATTAATGATAGAATTGAATTGGTATGGATTGTTGTTTTAATTATGTTATATATCTACAATTATTTTTTTAAAAAATACATTGTGTAGTTTTAGAATGTACCAAGCAGAATCCGAATAGAAATTATGTATTAAGTGTTATAATTTTAGGGGAAAGATATAAAGGCGTCATACTCCAATCAGTGATCACAGGAGAAATTTTGCTTAATGAGAAAAGATAATAGACAGCTGAAACAGGACAGACAAAGAATATAAGCATCATGATTTGAATTGAGATGAAATAAATAAAATAAAATTGAGAAAGTTGAAAGAGGGGAGAAGTTATATAGAAAACGTAGAATGATAATAAGATATGGAATGGAATATAAAAATGAGCATGAACTTGAATTTGTGTCTGCACGAAGAGATATAACCCGGGATCAGGCTGCTTTCAAAAAAGATGTTTTTGTTTTTTTTTATGTTCGATGTTTTGTTTGTTTATGTTTGTTTTTAAAACTCAATAAAAAATTTTAAAAAAAACCAAAAACAATGCTGTCCATAGTAGCTCTGGTTTAATTCCTTTCCAAGTCACCAGCAGAATGGACTTCGTGCCTATGCCTGAACTGCCTAGAAAGTTTCCCACCTCAATGTCCTTGGCTGAGTGGATGGACTCGCTAAGAGAAGGGTGGGAAAATACCAAGTAGGCTCTTGGCCAAGCAACTGAGAAGTAAAACCATCAAGCAGATAAATACCAGTCCACCAAAACCCTTTCAAACTGGGCAACCAGGTCTACCTGTCCACTAAATGTCTTTAGGCTAAGGCTGCCCACAAAAAAGCTAGGTCCAAAATTCATGGGGCTGTTTCAGATAGTGAAAGTGATAAATCCTGTAACTGTGCAACTAAGTCTCCCTCGCTTATTGAGGAAAGTGCAATTCATAGCAGCTTATTGAAATCGGCTGTTACATTTCAATTAAGACCTAGAGATTAGCCATCTCCCAAATCAATAGTGATCCAGGGTGAAGAGCATTATGAAGTGAAGAAAATCCTTTAAAACCCTTGTTCCAAATGGCCAAGGTCCAGGAAAACTCACCCGCAGACTCAATGGGTCTGCTGCCAGCAAGGGAGGCTTACCTGGGCCAGGTTCATTGGTCAAGTTAGCTTGGAGTCCCATCTTTGGAAGAAATGTCCATTCTGGATTCAGTTCCAAGTGGGAAGAAAGGCATCAGAAACATGGAGGCTGTTTGGAAAGATGGTTTAATGATGGACAGGACCACATGGTTTGAGGTCCTGGGCAATTGAGCACATGGGTGTGTGTGTGAGAGAGATTTATACCTTCTCTTGGGCTTTGACCTTGCTTCCTGTTCCTGTGAAAGAAATGTATTCATATTGGTTGTCAGACTCACATGAGGCAATGCAGGGGTAACTTTGTAGGTTATCTTGAGTCCTGGGCTTGGTTGAATCTTGCTGCGTGATGTAATCTTCCCAGGAGCCATGTGGTGAGATGGGTAGAAGGCTAATCCTATTATGTCCTGAGGGTGAAGGTTTTTTGTGTTGTAGATAAGCTGGCCCAGCCTTTTGTCTTGTAGATAGGATGGCCTGATTTTTCTGGGGCTATTATCAAAGGTGGAGGCTGCTTTCCAAGAACATGTATCTTCTTTTCTTATCCAGGGAGGTATAATATTCGCCTTTTTAATATTACCTAGAATATTTCATTCTTCTAGGAGAAGAGTGGATGCTAACTTTCTACAGATTATTATTCAGCCCAGAATTACAGTCATAAGTTTTGGTGGTCATTAAGCAGGTCGCCATGTGACCATACCCAATTTTACAAGCTTTTTTGCAGAGATTGTTAAGTGAATGTCACAGTCATTGAAGAAGTCCATTTTACCTAATGGATATTCTTTATTGGAAACCAGAAGTAAAGACCAGTTTCCAGGAAGAAATGCTGAAAATCGCAGTCATGTGACCGCGGGACAATGTGAACAGGCATAAAACAGGCTGGTTGCCAAAGCCCAAAATTTGATTATGTGATTGATGGGAGGGGTGGGGGAAAAAATGGCTGTTGGAACTTCAAAATTGTATCATATGGGAGTTCCGTTGTAATTTCAAACGGTTCTAAGCCACCACTTGTAAGTGGAGGACTACATGTACATTTTGACTGAGAGAATGAGGGTCATACTGACCCTCTCTTCTCCTTTGCCTTCTTTTCTTCTTCTCCTTCTCCTTCTTCTCCTTTTCTTTCCCCTTCCCTTCCCCTTCGCCTTCCCCTCCTCCTCCTCCTCTTCCTTTTCCTCTCCATGTGGATGAACACACAAAGTTCTGGTTCTTGATTTTCTGGCCGTCTCAAACTTTGTTAATTCATGTTGTTGTACTTGGGTGTTATCTCCTTTGATCTTCTCCTCTTTTTGTATATGCCTTGTATAGTATGTAATCCCAAGACATCCTCTCCAGGTGAGCACACCACTTAACTTGCTGTTTTTGTTTGTAGCTTAGAATTGATTCTATGACAATTCTTTCCTTATGGTCTCATTTCTGATTTTATCTCTTCTGATTACTCCATCAGATTTATATACTTGACTACCCAACTTAAATAGTGTGGGTGGTATACAAAAGAAGAAAACATTAACAATGAATGCAAAGGAAAACAACACTTTCAGACAAATGTCTGTTCAATCCTTTCTTAGCCATTCCATTAGTTAATTGTTTTCACTGTTAGGAAATTTATCTTCAGTTCTAGGTTGCTTCTCTCCTTGATTAATTTCTATCCATTGCTTTTTGTCTAACCCTCTGGTGCTTTGGAAAACAGGTTGATCCCCTCTTCTTTGTGCAGCCCCTCAAACATTGGAATAGTACTATTGTGTCACACCGGTCCTTCTTTTCACTAGATTAGACATATCTAATTCCTCCAACTGTCTATCATATTAGATTCAACTAGTTTCAATAAAATAGTTGTTAACAAAATGTGCACCTACATAAATGTTTTAAATAAAATAAAATTTATGTTAGTATTTTGCAATCTTCAGCGAGTAACTGCAAATATCAATTCTGTTTTCTACTTTTATTTACCTTTTATGTACAGTATGGCCAAATTAGCCCTTCATCAACTTCAATTCATTCTGATTTTAGCTCTACAGTTCCAGGCTGATTACTTGTGCAGGTAGTCTTTGACTTACAACCACAAATGAGCCCAGAATTTCTGTTGTTAAGTGAGACATTTGTTAAGTGAGTTTTGCCCCATTTTACAACATTTCCTGACATAGTTGTTAAGTGAATCACTTAGTTGTTAAGTTAGTAACCCGGTTGTTAAGTTAACCTGGCTTCCCCATTGACTTTGCTTATCAGAAGACCATTAAAGGCGATTACATGACACTTGGACACATCAGCTGTCAAAAATATAAACCAATTGCTCACATCTGAATTTTGATCACATGACCATGGGGATGCTGCAAAGGTCATAACTGTGAAAAACAGTTGTAAGTCACATTTTTCAGTGCCGTTGTAACTTTGAATGGTTACTAAGTGAACTGTTACAAGTCAAGGGCTATCTGTATTCTTATTTCATGGACTGGTCCTCTTACAATCTTCTGTTTTTGTTTCTTTTTGTTTGCTTTCACATCTTCAGAGTTCTTTGAACAGGCACATTGGCTTTTTCTCCCTGAAACTGTTTTCAGCTGTACTTTTTTTCTTCAGGAACTCCCAATCATCTTAAACAACTTTTCTTATTAGGTTATTTTGTCAAGTTATGCTACTTATTATTGGCTTTATTAAAATCTACTCTTTTGACATTCAAGTCATATGTTGCTTATAGCTGTGTCTTCCAATATTGTTTATTTGTTCAGTTTTTGCAGCATATATTATTCCTGCCTGCTTTCTGTGGCCATGGGAAATAGTTCTTTACCTTCTTTCCTGTAGTTTTTCCTTTATATTCCTAAATTCCCACTACTTGAGAATGAAATACCTTGCTTAGCTCTGGAAGTGAGGACAGGTTGCACAAACGGGCTAAGTCTCCCACTGACTTTAGTAAGTAAATATATTCTCTAAAAATACAATAATTTCAAGTACTGAACAACTGCAAGGCTGAATTTGAAAAGTTTGCAGGGAAGGAAGGAAACACATGGGCAGCAGAGGTGCTACAAGCGAGTCCTCTCAGCTGACTGTAAAATTGAAACAACCTTGGAAATTAGACTACATTTTCTGAGCTTGCTAATGTGTCATCTCTGCCTCAGAAAAAAAGGAAGCTAGACTCCAGTTCTCTCTTATTTATCTGACTCGGCTGACCAATTTTCTGCCTATATTGCAGGCTAAGCTCTTGCTACATATCTGTTAAAAAATCCTCAGAGTTTTTGCTAAATCACTGTACTTATTTGGAATTATTTTAACCTTTTCTAGAATGTGTTTAAAAATCTGCTTGTTTTGACAGTGTGGTTTTAAAGAATATTTTTTACAATCAAGGTTCTTCTATATTTGGGGTGTTGATACAAACCAGAAAATATTACTAATCCTTCACCAGAAACTGGCAGGCTTCTACTTCCTGTTCCAGTCATGTTACGGGAATCTGTGGTCCTATTCCCACTGCATAGGTGATCCAAATGCTATTTTGGTCAAAGCTCACAATTTTAAGAATATTGACTAGTAGTAAATAGTTATTTCAATCTTTGGAGGGGAAAGTGCTTTGGATCTAATTTCAGTCCTTTATTGACAAGTCAGTAACCAGACAGACAACAGGAAAGGCAATGCTTCATTCCCCAATTTGCACAAAATGTGCAATTCTCATTCATCCTGAACTCTATGACCTTTTCTCTCCACCAGTTCCTGCCTAACATCTCCAAACCAAGAGCAGACAGCTGAGGTAAAGCTGTCACAAGGAACCTCAAGAGTTTCCCAACTCACTTTTCTGCTGAGCAGTGAAGGTAGTAGCCATGGAGGTGAGGGAGAAGATCTCCTTTGCTATATATGCCAAACATGATCATATACCTGTTTTCAAATGGATCTCTGAAAATAGCTTATATTTGTTGGCTATGAACAGAACTCTGCTATAGTAAAGCCATGGCAGTGGGTTAATACCAAGTGTGTTCCAGTCTTGTGGATCTATGAAGTCCTTCTGCTATAGCAGGAGTCTCCAACCTTGGCAACTTTAAGCCTGGCGGACTTCAACTCCCAGAATTCCCTTCTGGGAGTTGAAGTCCACCAGGCTTAAAGTTGCCAAGGTTAGGGACTCCTGTGCTCTCTGTCTAGGTATCAGAGAAGAGCAGGGGTGGGATTCAGTATTTTTAACAACTGGTTCTGTGGGCATGACTTAGTTGGTGGATGTGGGTTGGTGGTCATGTGACTGGGTGTGGCCAACTTGACATCACTCATGTCAAGAGGCGCTTCTCCTCGCCTGGCCTCTCATGACAGTGGGGATGCTGCAACGGTTATAAGTGTGAAAATAGTCATGTCACTTTTTTCAGTGCCATTGTAACTTTGAATGGTCACTAAATGAACTGTTGTAAGTCAAGGATTACCTGTACAAAAATACAAGAAGCTTCTTTGCTTGCAAAAAGCTGCCCTAAATACCAATCATCAGATTAAAAATACCTGCAAGCCGGAGTTACAAATCAGGCAGGGTGCCGGAGCACCTTGAGGAATTAAAATAGTTAAAATGCAGTGATAACTATCAAGCAGCCAACTCTCGCTCATAAAGTGAAACCCTTTAGCAGAGAGATTATTTAAGCTCTCCAGAAAAAACACACCCAGGAAAAGCAATCCTAAGATCCATTTGCACTACTTAATGATACCAGCTGGTCTCACCCACCTAAGGAAATCATCCAGATTTAGGGAGATATCGTGATGGAAACGAAACGCGACCCCATTTTAGCACGAGTCCTCAGTTGGGTCGAGCGGGGATGGCCGTTGGACCAAATACCTGACCACTACACCCCATTCAAAAATCGGCAAACGGAACTATTTTCTCAAAAGGGCCGCATTATCTGGGGCGATAGAGTTGTCGTCCCAGAGCAGTTGCGACCAGCGATACTAAGGATCTTGCATGATGGCAAGACCCCGGCATCGTACCCCGGCATTGTGCGTATGAAAGCCCTCGCACGAAGCTACGCGTGGTGGCCGGGTATTGACAAGCAGATAGAGACATGAGTAAAAGCCTGTCACAAATGCCAGGAAGTAAGCAACGCCCCACCGAAAGCAACCCCAATTGAATGGGAAACACCAAGGGGACCATGGTCCCGTATTCATCTGGACTTTGCGGATCCAACCAAAGGACACACATTCTTATTAATGGTGGATGCCTACTCGAACTGGCTTGAAATCCATGAAATGAGGAATACAATGACCAAAGCAGTCATCAGGAAACTAGACAGACTCTTTGCGACACACGGATTGCCAGACGTTCTGGTGTCCGACAACGGGCCTCAATTTACCACGCTGTCCTTCAAACAGTACCTGGCGGACCGCGGTATTCGACATGCACTAACTTCGCCGGTTCATCCTGCGGCCAACGGAAGGGCCGAGCGCATGGTACAATTCGTCAAAAAAACCTTGCATAAAATGGACTATGGCGATATAGAAGACAAGATCATCCGGATACTCCTTTTGCAGCATATCACTCCACACAGCGTCACCAATAAAACTCCCGCCGAGTTATTAATGGGACGGAAGCTCTGCTCCCACCTTGATCATCTACATCCATCATATGAACCTGAAAAACCACATGGTTCCAGCGGGAAATGTCAAAATTTCCAGGTAGGTGATTTGGTTTTTGCTAGGAACTTTTCGGGTGATCCGTTGTGGGACGAAGCAACTATAGTACAAGTAACCGGCCCTAGATCGTATCGCGTGAAATGTTGTGACAATAGAATTTGGAAGCGCCATATTGATCAGCTGCGTTCAAGGCTACAGTCGGGGATCTCCGAGCCCCCTGATTTCCAAACCGAGGGGGGAGGAGATAGCAAGGAAGCTGAATTTGAAGTGGCAGAAAGTTTAAGCTGTAGTAATGACCGCTCAGAGGCAGCACGTGATGGATCCGGAATGGGGGTGGCCTTGCCTCAAAGAGATGCCAAAAGCAGTAGTGACGACGAAAATTCGAATGCAGAACGGGAGGCACCCTCTTCACCAGATAACATCCAACCCCAACAAGACTGTAGCCAAATACCGGGAGGACAATGAAAATCTAATAGACAATCGAAACAACCTGCCTACCTCAAAGACTACGTGACCGCACCCCTTAAATGGAACCCGGGGGGAAGGGGTGTTGTGAATCAATAAATACTGAATAAAGATCATTAAGAGCTTGAAGCAAAGTGCAGGGTTCTGGCCCTGCACTTCTGATTGGCTGATAATAGCGACATCGGATTGGTCCGTGCAGGAGGATCTGATTGGCTATTAATGAGCCTCTCCCATTGGTTAATGGAGCTAGCGCTCCCTGTGTTTTCATTGGTTGAATAAGTTAAGAGTTGCCTATATAAAGGGGCCCATCGTGGCCATTGAGCTGAACTGTTTTCACAAGTAAATAAAGAGTTTGAAGTTCACTGTTTCACTGGCTCATCTCCATCCTTGCACCCATGCACAGAACTTAACACCCAGCACTGCGCCAACACTGCACTGTACAGTAGAATTCAACAGAGCTACTGCCCTGGGATAGAAGCTGTTTTTCAGCCTAACTTTTCTTGTTAGCCTGGCTCTCGTGGGTCTCCCTTGCTTTCTCCAGGGCCTGATGCAGTGTGACCCATGTGGCCTTTAGAATGTCCATTCACTCAGTTAGTAAAGCTGATGATGGCTTCTCCTGAGAAAGTTCTGGAATCGGCGCAAATTCCATCCCAGTGGCCACTTGAAATGGGGTAAACCTGATGTTACTATGCATGGAATTATTATATGCACTTCTGTGAAGAGCAGAAGTTCAGTCCAAATTGGTCTGTTGGCAGTTTAAATAACACCTCAGGTATTGTTGTAGAATTGAGTTTCTGTGTTCACATGCTCCATTTGTGTAAAGATGATGGGTGGAGCTAAGCCTCTGAGAAGACCCTATTAGCTATAAAAGCAGAATTTCAAAGTGAACTAGATGTGCTGCACGAAAAACTTAGCCAAAGTCCGAGCTGAAGGGATCTTGGAACATACCACAAAGTGGGCTTGCTTGGAGAACAAATTACGATATTCCCAGCATTTTCTGGCAATTCTGTTATAAAGTCCATAGAGATTTTCTCCCATGGGCTTGTGGGATTGGCTGTCACAATCCCAGGGTCTTCCCAGGCAATTGCTTCTTTGAAGCACACATGGGGCAGCTAGCCACATATGCCTCTATGTCCTCCTTCATTTTTAACCACCGAAATTGCCTTTTTACCAGATGGAGAGTCTTTACAAACCCAAAATGCCCCGCTGTCCTCACATTGTGGCTCCACTTTAGAATTAGAATCCTTTGGCTAGCTGTGACATAGATTTTGCTCCCTTTCCATGCCAGACCTTCTCTTGATGCTCACAGCTCATTTCTGTGATGCTGGAACTAGTTGGCAGCCTCCAGGGCCTCCCTCAGGGCTGTATCAGGTTGCTCTCTGCTGCCTTGTAACCGTGGGCACTACAAACTGGTTGGATGGGATGATGGAGCTGATTATGTCCTCTTGGGTACTGTTGTACTATAGCATGCAGGAGAGAGACTCTGCCAAAATAATTCCCGGTAGGTATCAGAGGGTGACATTGAAGCAGGTGAAATATTGAGTCCACCAGACTGCTTAGGAGATAGCTTTAGGACTTTAAAACTCCAGGTTCTCTGGTCGGTCACTACATCGAAGGGGATTTTCCTGCCCTTCAAGAACTGCTTCCAGGTTAAGAGACAGCACCAGACCATGTAGGTTTCCTTCTCCTGGATGGCCCAGTGCGCCTCGGTCTCAGAAAGTTTAGAGGACATGTAGGCACAGGATTGCAGCTCCGCCTTAGCATTTATCTGGAGTAAGACCACCCCCACAGCCACATCACTGGCATCTGCCTATATCACAAATGGTTTGTCTGAAACACCCTGACCCAGAAGAGGTGCTTTAACTTCTTGAACACAGCTTGGCATTCGAGGGACCAATCCAGAGATTGCCCAGGCTTGGAATTCACACCTTTCCCTGTCCTAAGCAAGTTAATGATTGGCAAGACTACCTGGGTGAAATTGGGGATGAATTGGCAATAGAAGTTCACAAAACCAAGGAAGCTTTTCAGCTGCCTCCTGGTTTGAAGGGCCTCCCACTCCAGTACTGCCATCACCTTGCTGGGGTCCATCTCCATGTTCTTCTTCAAGATTCAGTAATGTAAGCTGGTTTTATGAAAGTGGCATTTAGATAGCTTCACATAGAGCTGGACCTTTTGTAATTTTTGAATACAGTCCTTACCGCTTCATATGCTCCTCCGGGGTCTTGGTGTAAATTTATTGTCCAGGTACACCAAGACCCCTTTGTACAGGTGCTCATGAAAGAAAATGACAAGAGGCCAGACCAGCGAATAAGTAAAGGCAACTATTAAGCTTGAGGTCCCAATAGGAAGGGAGGGAAGACCCCCGTAGAGAATAAAAATAAATACAAGACAGAAAATAAAAGACAAATAAAGAGGCAAATAATAACAATAAGACTGGAACATTATAAATGAAAGAAGAATAGGATTAATAAAGATCAATCAAATAAATAAATTAAAGAATAAGGTAGGGAGGAACTGGAACTCAAAACTTTAAAAAATATATAGGGAAGAAAAAGATAAATAAAACTAACATAACACTAAGCAAGTTGCATAAATAACAAGGTAGAGAAACAAGCACATAGACAGAAAAACAGATAGAAAAAAATAGGCATAATTGCCTAAAACAGAAAAGGTACAAACAAGGCTAAGAACAAAGCACATCCACCAACCAAAAAAGGGATTTTCAAATTTAAAAATTTTAAAACTGAAAACTTTAAATGAACTATTACATTTTTAACCTGTTAACTTAAATTTTTCTTCTGGAAAACTCTTGCACAATCTTCCACATTCTTAAATGAGCAATAAAAATGAAACATTTTCAAAGTATTTTTAATATATTTTTTCAAATATATATTGAGATAAAATCTCCTACTTTTACATACCAGGGGGTGAGGCAGGCATGGTGGGCTGGCCTCTCAAGTCAGATCTAAGACTGACCCTATTCCAGCATGGATGGCCTCCACCAGAATAGATCAGCACCATGTCCACACCAGAGCCTCCAGGTCTTGGGGAGGCCAGCCCCATTCCATGCCCCACACATTGGCCTGGCCTTGTGGTCTGTGAGGCTTCCCTGTCACTGGGAGCACTCCCTATTGGAAAGCCATGACCAGGCTTCTTGGCTGCAGATCCCAACCCAAGCAAGCAAGGGGATGCTCTGCATGTGCCCAGAGGCTCCCTCACCAGACACCCAGGCTGCAGTCTTACTCCGATCCACCCACCCAGGTGTTGGGCCAGGGCACAAAGCCTGCAGCTCACCCCAAATACCTCCCCCCATGGTGCCCTCCAGATGTGATGGCTCGCAACCTTGCCTGCAGATGCCCCTGGCCAAGCCCCATCCACGAGCACCACCTCGGAGAGCAGAGCAGAGGACAACGTTCCAGCAGCCTTTCCTCCACCCACAGATCAGGAAACCTGGACCAACTTTGCCAGTGGAACTCCTGCCTGGTGGGTTCAAAGGACATGGGAGCCCGAGGGTGCCAGGGGCAGGCACTGGACATGAGTTTTCCAATGGGGTGAGGGCTATCCCAGTAAAAAGGAAGCACTGCCAACTCTCCCCCTCCTCTCATCTCTTTCTGTGCCTGGCCTCACAGCCCATGAGGCTTCACTTTCACTGGGTCTGCTGCAGCCCCCGCATGGAAAAGCCACAGCCAGAGGTGGCATGGCCACTGGCAGCTGCCAAACTCTCCCCCTTGCCCATGGGGCCATCCTGGAAACAGTGTAGGACCAGCCTGCATCACCTCAGCTCAGCCCAGGCCAACAGGCACTGATCTACAAGTTGTAGTGTCTACCCGGGCCTGAACACAATCAGCCTTAGATCCATACAGCTGCCCTGGAGCCAGCGAGACACTGCCCCATTGCCTCAGCCCCACACCCTGGGTGTGCGCACAGGATGTGGTGAGCTCTGGTGTCCTGAGTGAAACACGCAGAACGTAGTCAGCTGGCAGGGCAAGATGGTCTGCAGGAATGCCAGGCCCTTTGTATGCTCACCACCTCCAGTGTGTGTGCCTAGCAGGCAGGTTGGGAGTGGGGGAAGGCGGGCCAGGGGTGGCTCCTCACTGCCCAAGCCAGCCTTGTGGATCTAAGACTGACACATTCTGGCCCAGATGACCGTTGCTAGGTTGTAGATCGGCACCCAGTTGGCCTGGGCCAAGCCAAGGTGCTGCAAGCTGGTCCTTTGCTGTTTCCAGGGCAGCTCCACTATCTAGCCCATGGGCCTTGAGTTTGACATCCCTGGACTAGACAGTCACTTTTCTGAAATGGTATAGGTTTTCCTGCTTGAGCAGGGGGATGGATTAGAAGATCTCCAAGGTCCCTTCCAGATTTGATTTGATCTGATCTGATCTGATCTGATCTGATCTGATCTGATCTGATTCGATTCAATTCGATTTGATTTGATTCAATTCGATTAATGTAGAATTTCATTGATTAACTGCATTAACACAGCCGGCAGTTGCTGCAGACCAAACAGCATCACTCTGAATGGTAGCAGCCCAAGGGACAATTAAACGCTGTCTTCCACTTGTCTTCCTCCTTGATCCTAACTCTGGAATATGACTCTCTAAGGTCCAGTTTTTTTAAGATCCTCCCCTTTGTTAGGTAGCCTAGCACTCATCCCTCATTAGCTGGAGGGGGTACATGTTCTCTACACTGATATAGTTCAGACCTCAATCTAAGGGACCCATCTTCTTTTCCTTAAACAATATTGGAGACATCATCCTTGACTTTGCCAGCTAAATAAAACTCCTAGCTAGGTTCTTGCCTACCCTCAGAGTTCCTCCATCTCCTTGGGTGTCATCGAATATATTTTCGGCTTAGGCAATTTGGCTCCTAGCACGAACTCAATTGCACAATCTAAGGGGCAGTGGGAGGAGATCGTGTCTGATTCCTTTTTGCTAAGGGTCTCCACAAGGTCATTCTCTGGAATCAGAAGTTCTGACTCACCAGTTCCCTTTAGTTTTATTTGCAGTTTCCTCATTCACTTTTCTGACTGCAGGCATGTGGCTGGTTGCCAGTGTTTCCACTAACCTCTGTTGGGCTTCCACAGTCATTTGTACCCACCACTGGGTTTCATCCCAGTCAGGCTCCACTTTTTCCATCACACCAACCCTAGAACCATGAGTTTGCATCTCTAGGGTCACAGTGAATCAGACAGTCTTTAGGCGGGCCTCAACTTTGATCTTTCCTGGCTCAGTGAAGCAAGTTGCTGGCACTTTGCCTGTTATTGAGCCATCTAGTTGGGAAAAGGTCATGGGCTACTTCAGTTTCCTCAGATTCACACTTAATCTTTCTACCACTTAGGGGCTGATCTTGTGCACTTTGAGTCCAATAGGGCTATAAGAATCCCCCTTACTCCTGAGGAAGATAATAGGACATCTACCCTAACTGTCATAGAGGCAATGGTATCACTGTGGTGTCCTCCCCTCCACTCTCACTCTTGTAGAAGGTGGGATCCTTTTTGGTGGGACTCAGAGTTCATTCCTCCTCACTAGATTGAGAGGAGAACTATATGACCTGCTGTAACACCCATGTCTTTACTTTTGGTTTAATGGGGGTCTTCTTCTTGGGCTGGATTGAGGGTGGAGGATGTTCTGTCCTTAATTAGCATTCTTGGAAGCCCCGCGCTCTGATTGGCCAGAGCGTGGGGCAACCTGATTGGCCGGGCGAGCCGCGCTGATTGGCTCGCCAGGAATCTCCCGCGATTGGCCCGTTCAAATCGCGGGAGATTCAAAGCGATGCCATTGGCCGCGGCAAGCCGCGGCTAAAGGAATAAAAGCCACGGACTTTTACCATTGCGGCAGTCCGGTTCCTGAGCGAATAAACAGAGCTGAAACACAGTCACCGACTCCTGGCTTTTCTTTCCGAGTGGACACAACACTGGCGACGAAGGTGGGATCTCGCCCCTGAACGAAGCACGTGTCCGACGAGAGCCAGCTAACCGACAAGATGGCCAGCATCGTGCCACCGACCCCCTTCAACCCGGCCACTGAGGATTGGGAATCGTACACAGACCAATTCAACATGTTCCTCGAGTGCAACGACCTGAAGGACGCCTCGGAACCGAAGAAACGAGCCATTTTCCTAACGCACTGTGGGCCCGCAGTGTTTAAAATGGCAAAAGCATTAGCAAAGCCCACCGAAGTCACGTCGATGGAGTGGAAAGACCTGGAACCTCTGCTCCGGAGACACTACGCCCCAACCATGCCCATCCTCATCCGACGGCACGAGTTCTATCGGCGAGACCAGTGGTCGGGTGAGAGTCTCAGTGATTTCGTTGCAGAGCTGCGACGCCTGGGGGGGCTATGCGAGTTCTCCAACCTGGACGAGGTCCTTCGGGACCGAATCGTGCTCGGCCTTTGGGATCCCGCTCTCCAAAGTTGGCTGATGGCGAAGGGAAACATTGCTCTTGCTGACGCCATCGCCGAAGCCGTGGCCGCCGAAGCCACCCAACAATCGGCAGACCGGATGCGGAGATCGAACGCCGGAGACCGCACCGAGAACAATGACCCGGCAAGGTCGGCCGCAACCCAACCCACGACGACCACCCACCAAGGCGAACTCCACTCCACCTCGGGAACGTCCGACGAGGAGGAAGACATCCACCGTCTCCAGACAGGTCGCGATCAGCACAACCGACGGAGTCGTAAGTCGAGGACCGTGTGTGCCGGGTGCGGGGGCGACCATCCCAGAGCCGAATGCCGGTTTTTTGATTCCATCTGTTGGCATTGCGACAAGAAGGGCTACATCGCGCGGGTCTGCCGCCTTAAAAAGAACCGCAGCCCCAAACGGTGGGACCAAAATGCGAAAAATGCCAACTATACGCGGAGCGGGTCGAATTCTTGGGGTACCTGTTAGACCGCCACGGCATTCACCCCACCAACAAAAAGATTAAGGCCATCAAGGAAGCCCCCACACCCAAATCAAAAACAGATCTGCAGGCGTTTCTGGGGCTACTTAACTTTTATAATGTTTTCCTGCCCCAAAAGGCGACCGCGGCGGAGCCTTTGCATAGGCTGTTGGACAAGGCGACCACCTGGACTTGGGGGAAACGCGAGGAAGCCGCCTTCCAAAAAACAAAGGACTTGCTCACTTCGGATGCCGTCCTCATCCAGCACAACGAAACATTACCCCGAGCCATCACCTGTGATGCATCGCCTTTCGGCGTCGGCGCTGTGCTCAGCCACACTCTGCCCGACGGGAGGGAAGCACCCAT
>BHEV01018941.1:0-17864 GCA_004319985.1 Emydocephalus ijimae | reverse complement strand
GTATTGGGGCTTCCCCTCCCTTCTGTGGTTTCTTTTTCTGTGTGTGCTTGCATGTCGGTTGTATTTCCTGTGTTGATTCTCGATCTTAATTGGTCGATGTGTCTTTTCCATGCTCGTCTGTCAGTTGTCTGTAGCCGGTACGAGCGGGGACCTGTCACCTCGGTTATGGTTGCTGGTACCCAGAGTGGGTCCCCTGTGAGATTTTTGGCATATACTGCGTCGCCCGGTATGAATGTTCAGTGTTTATTTGATGAGTCGGGAGGTTTTTCTGGGTTGTATGTTGGGTGCAGTCTGTTGAGTGGGGACCTTAATTTTCTTCCCATTAATAGTTTTGCCGGGCTTTTGTTGGTTGTCGTGTTTGGAATTATGTGCTGTACGAATAGCATTTTATTTATTTTCTCTTGTATTTCCCCGGTTTCTATTTTTTGGATTGTTTTTTTCATAAATTGGACCATTCGTTCCACCCTCCCATTCGCCGCTGGATGTGCTGGCATTGTCAGTGCATGTCGTATTCCCCTTTCTGCTAGTAATTTTTCGAATTCCAGCGAGGTAAATTGGGGCCCATTATCTGATACAATGATGTCTGGGA
Source organism: Emydocephalus ijimae (assembly GCA_004319985.1). NCBI lineage: Eukaryota > Metazoa > Chordata > Lepidosauria > Squamata > Elapidae > Emydocephalus > Emydocephalus ijimae. The sequence goes on along the minus strand of BHEV01018941.1, from coordinate 17,275 downwards.
GGTCGTGAGTTGTGAATAGTCTGTTGAGTTCTTTGGTAACGGCCTCCATGGTGGTAGTTCTCATGTTGCTTATCTCCAGCCAGTTGGAGTAAGCATCTACCGTAATGAGGAAGGTGTGCCCCTAGCTCTAGCGAAGTCTATATGAATCCTGGACCATGGTCCCCTGAGGGTTTCCCATTCTTGGATTGGGGTGGAGGGGGGGGGCTTGGTCTGGATGCTTGGCATGGCCTGCATGCTGCCACCCAAGCCTCGATTTGTCTGTCCATCCCTTGCCACCAGGTGTAACTCCTGGCTAAGGCTTTTGTCCTGACGATGCCCGGGTGTCCCTCATGTAATAACCCCAGTACTTTTTTTTGTAATTTTTCTGGGATGACAACCCTATCCCCCCATATAAACAACCATTTTGTAATGACAGTTCTGTTTGCCGGTTCCGAAATGTCCTAAATGTCTCGTCGTCATCTTTTTCTGGCCACCCTTTCTCTACCCAATGTAAAACCCACGCCAGACGTTTGTCTTTATTGGTTTCGCGGGCAATGTCTGATGCGGTTATGGGTAGATCGGGTAGGGTCTCTATGCTAAGGGTGGACATTGTCGGTGCTGGGTCGGTATCCAGGTCGGGCAGTGGCATGCGGCTCAGGGCATCTGCGTGGGTAATTGTTTTCCTGGGTCGGTGGGTTAGCCGGTAGCTGTAGGCGGCAAGGAATTCAGACCAACTTGTCATTCTTGGCGATAGAAGTTCGGGGTGGCCCTGTTCCCCACCAGAATTCCCAGCAACGGCTTGTGGTTGGTGATGATGGTAAATGTCCTTCCATAAAGGTACTCATGGAACCTCTTTACTACGGTGACGATTGCAAGAGCCTCTTTGTCCAGCTGACTGTAATTTCTTTCCGGTTTCGAGCGAGTTCTTGAAAAGAAGGCAATGGGTGCTGCTTTTCTGTCGGGGAGGGTGTGGCTGAGGACAGCTCTGATGCCAAAAGGTGATGCGTCGCATGTGACCGCTAATGGTAGTGTCTCGTTGTACTGGATGAGGATGGCATCCGAAGTGAGTAGGTCCTTGGTTCTGTTGAATGCGGCTTCCTCATGTTTCCCCTTGTCCAGGAGTCTATGCAATGGCTCCTCTGCGGTCACTTTCTGGGTCAGGAAGACATTATAGAAGTTAAGCAGTCCTAGAAATGCCTGCAGCTCTGTTTTATTTGTCGGCCTTCCTTGATGGCTCTGATTTTTTTTTTCAGTTGGGTGAATTCCGTGCTGGTCTAGGAGGTACCCTAGGAATTCGACCTTTTCGGTGTGCAATTGGCATTTTTCTTTTTTGACTTTTAGCCCCGCGTAGCACCTCCCTTAGGCAGCCTTCCAGTTGTTTTTGGTTGGCCCCGGACACCAGCACATCGTCAAAATAGGGCACCACCCCCTTGATCCCTTGGAGGAGCCTTTCCATGAGGCCCTGGAAAATTCCAGGTGCCACGCTGACTCCGAACTGGAGTCTCTTACAGCGAAAAGCCCCCCGGTGGGTTACTATAGTCTGTGCCTCAGCGGTTTCCACGTCAACCGGCAACTGTTGGTAGGCTTGTGCCAGGTCGAGCTTTGTGAAAATCCTGCCTCCCCCCAGTGAGTGCAGAAGGTGTTGCACTACTGGGACAGGGTACACGCTTTGTTGTAAAGCGCAGTTTAGGGTGGCCTTATAGTCCCTGCAGATTCTCACTGACCCATCGGGCTTGACTGGGGTAACTATGGGGGTCTCCCACCGGGCGTGATCGGTTGGCTCTAGGACTCCCTGCTTGATGAGCTTGTCTATTTGCTCATCGATCTTGGATCTTAGTGTGAATGGTACTCGTCGCGGTTTGAGGTGAATTGGGGGAACGCTCGGGTCTAGACTGAAGGAAATAGGAGGCCCTTGGTACTTGCCTAGGGTGCCGTCGAACACTTCCTGGAAGTCCCTCGCGAGTTGTTCCTCCCAGTCTACCTCTGCGATGTGGTCAATGCCGGTTACCTCAATCCCGGGCTGCTGATTTCTGGGTTGCCTTGGCTGCAGTCACTTCCGCGAGGGCATCGGTGAGGGAGATGTCGCCTTTTGCCATCAGTCAGCTTTGTAGGACAGGGTCCCTGAGGCCGAGGACGACGCGATCTTATAACACCTCATCCATATCTGTGAAGCCACACATGCCCCCTAGATTCCACAGGTCAGCAACAAAATCACTGATGCTCTCACCCTCTCACTGATTGCGCCAGTAAAAATCCTGCCATCTAATGAGGGTGGGCACAGCGGGGGCATAGTGGCTTCGCAACAGAGGCTCGAGGTTGGCCCAGTCCATCACCTTTACATCTTCGGGTTTCACAAGGGCTTTCGCCATCTTAAACACTGCGGGCCTGCAGTGTGTCAGGAAGACGCCCCCCCTTTTTTTTTGCCCATTTGCGTCCTTGAGATTGCTACACTCCAAGAACATCAGGAACCAGTCAATGTATGATTCCCAATCTTCAGTAGCCTAGTTAAAGGGTGCGGGCAGCACGATGCTGGCCATCTCGTTGGTTTGCTCGTCTCAGCACCATGTGTTCGGTGGATATCAGTTCCGCTATCCCATCCTCGTCGCCAGTGTTGTGTAGGCACCAGAAGAAGGCTCGGGAATCAATGACTAAATTTCAGCTCTTTATTGGTCCCAAGATCAACTCAGTTCGGCTAGAGTATGCGGCGGCTTATATAGAACTTCCCGGTCAAGCCGCAGCCAATGACACTGCTTTGAATCTCCTGCAATTGGTTTCCTCCAATTGTGGGGGATTCGCAACGGGCCAATCCGTGCCGCTTGCTCAGCCAATCGGGTAGCCGTGCGTCTTAGCCAATCAGAACGGTTATCTATAAGAATGCTAATGAACAATACAGAACATCAATCGTAGAAAGTCTATGGTTAAAGTTTTGGGGGGAAGAAACCACAGAGCCAGGTTATTATACCCATCTTTGCTATAGCTTCCCTAAAACTGATACAAAGGAATATTTGAAAACTATATTGCAGAATAATCCTTAAGGATATCCAAGAGATGCTCAGCTAGCTTAAAATTATCCAAAGGATCTAACATTCATCTCATTATGCCAAAAAGTAAAATACTACAGCTCATGTATGAATCTTCTTTCAGATTAAGCCTTGAATCTTGAAATATCTCAAAACAAACTGTATTGCCATCAAATCACAAATTAACTCAAAATAAATCATGTGTCCTTTGAATCCATTTTATGCTGAACCAGGGATGCTTCATACAGGTCTGCTGAGTATTGCAACTCCTGTAGACTAAAATAACATGATAATAAATATTTCTGTTTAATTAAGGCTTGGCCAGTGGTCAGATACCATTCTCTTCACATTTAAGAGGCTTTTACAGTGGGGGAAAAAAGAGTTTTCCTCAAATATTTAAGAAGCAGCTAGTGTCAGATGGCAGCTACAGATAAAATCATCTGAGAAAAAAATGTATTATTATAATCTGCAAGGGGCAATCATTAAAGGTGAAATAAGTGATGGGCAACCAAGGGCACTTCAAATATTCGGATGATTTCCTAATGATATTTCTGTATTTTTTTAATATTAGTATTACGACTTCTACAGTTGGCCACAATCTAGCTAGAAAGAACAATTTTGTCTACTTCGAATTACAACTTTCTAAGATATATTGTATTCATTCAGTTTTTATGTCATATAATTTCAGATTAGAACTTGGAATTATGTTAGATTAATGTATTAACCCAGAAATTCTTAAACAATGTATGTTTGGAATACTTGGCATAAGCAGTTTAGAAAGAGCATATTTTTAAAAACTTACTATTGTGTTTTTGTGGGGGAAAGTAGAAATGTTCTTAAAATTTGCTTTGGGCTTTGCTCTTTGTTTTTACTTGCTTAAGTCCCAGTGGACAGTTACAGTGTCATACAGTTTAAGAACCTCTAGAATACATAGTCTAAAATATAAGTATTAAAAGTAAGTGATGCATTTATCTCTTGCTTAGCCCCAACCCCAATTAAATTATTTGTTTTATTCATGGAGAGGAGAGGGTCACACAAATTCATTGATCATTCTAGAGAGGTCATGGCACTTCAAATTTTGAAAACTCTTACATTAGCTTCTTTCCTTGAGGCCTACATATGGGTACAGTTTAGTCCTCTCAGTTTATAAAGCAACTGTTTCCAGCCACGATGAAACTGCCAATCATTCTGGTATAACACACAGTTTTTGAAGCACAGCCTGCTCAATCATTCTGGTATAACACACAGTTTTTGAAGCACAGCCTGCTCAAAGGACCATGAGATTAAAATAACAGGTTAGGCTCTCAGGTCAATTGTCATCAGGGGTGGGATCTGACAGGGTTAACTACCAATTCAGTCATTTACGAGGTTCAGTGATTTACTATGTGCTTTCCTGCACACTGCCAGCGTGTGCCATCATCAGCATGCTGCGTGCAGAGAAGCAGCCTTTCAAAAAGCCCTTTTTTCCTGTTTTTTTAACTGCAGCTGTGCCTCGCATGGCAGCTGAAGTTGAAAAAATCAGGAAATAAAGGTAAGGTAAGAGCTCAGGTGGGCAGGTGGGCAAAAGGATCAGCAGACATAGAACTGGTTCTATGTCTGCTGCTCTTTAGAGCTACCGGTTCTACAGAGGTGGACAGAACTGGTTCTATGTCTGCTGATCTTTAGAGCTACCGGTTCTACAGAGGTGGACAGAACTGATAGAATCCCACACCAGATTGTCATGCTGCCTGATCTTGCATAATACTTGCCTACCCAATTCTAACTGTAATCATGCATCTAGGTCATGTATACGTAAATAGAATTAAGGTGCCTATGAATCAATATTCTTCTTTTTAAAAATCTTTTTTACAGTCCATAAGATAAACACAAAAACAGACTCTGCAATGACAGTATGGTTTTGTTTAATGATATATAACAAAAATACACAGGAAGATCTTTGATGCCTATAATTCACTACATAAAATCTTCTTGCTCTTCTGCTCTGTATTCATGTAGAACATACTCATGATGAAGGTCTCTATGTTTTCAGTTTTGTCTGAAATCTAAATTTGGAAATTGTCTTGAAAGACATTCTGAATGTCAGTTTCTGTAACAAGAACAAAAAACTTGTACAGCAGAAAAGGAACTTATCTTCTGTACAAAGCTGAGCTAACATTTCTTAGATGATATTTTTGGGATACAACTTTTGACATTTTCTTTTTTATACTCAAGGAAAAAAGGTCACGGTTAAATGTTATGTCTATTCCTTTAACTACTTTGGGTGCATATATGTATGGGGATGGGAGAAAAAGTTGCCATTTTGTCCCATTTTCACTGAAAATACTATGTCTGTCTAAGATATTGTTTTGTATGAAGACATAATGATGGCTAGTCTGTTAGCACAAAATATATAAGCAAATAAGGAAGAAAGGAAGTTGATTTTCCTCTAATTGTGTGTCCTCTAATTTTTCCTCTAAAAACTATGGGTGAAACTTATTTTATTTGACAAATATAATGAAATGTTCTCCCTTCTCAATTTTATGAACTAATAAGACAAGGATTCCAACAAGTCATTGAAATTTCCCATCTCACATAGTACCTACTTGTAACTCTGGTAGAAGGATACTGTAGTTCGATAAAGATTTTTTTAAACTTGGATATTCACTGTTAAAAACAAGCTCAAACCAGATTAGTCAAATAACCCCAGCATTCAGCTCACTTTTGTAATATGTATTTCAAAATAGATACTCTCTTTATTATCAAATCAAATCAGAATTATCTGAGAATTTATATAAAATGATGCAGCTGAATGTTTCTGCTAATTGCTAATAGAACTCAATGTGTTATTTATGTGTATAGATATCATGACACATTTCATGTAAATAAAACTATTACACATCCATTCAATTTGGAATAATTATTTTGAAACAAAGTAAGAAAGCAGTGAATTTATTTTGCTGACCTTTAAGTTTTTGCCTTTAAGTTTTACATGATTCTGTTCATCAATAGTTCAGCTGAAAAAAAAATTGCTCATATATTTGTACAATAAATATTTTGTGTACTTTTCTGAATATAAACATTTTCTGCAAGCAATAGTGGTGACTGTTATTACAGACATGAAGTGACTGAAAACCAAATCCTGTTGGGAAAGCAACTAAGTATATTTAGCCAACAAAAGGGAGGACTGATGGGACATAAGCTATGTTGGCATTATTTAAAGCATTATTATTATATAAGGAAGCCTGAAGGTGGATATGGTGTGGTCTGTGTAGAGTGCATGATCATATAAAAGGACACTTTACCCAAGTAGGATTCAAGAGAAGCTGGGAAACCATCTAATGACACAATTAGATAAGGGGAAAGTAGTAGTTAGGGTCTCAATTGTGCTGAGAATGAGAGCTGAAGCACAATGAGAATGCCACTATCCCTGGGTTGGTTGTATATGATTAGATGCATATGTTTGGATTGATGGATCCCCAATTAGGGAAGATGAGAGGTTTATATGTGTGGTGGGGTATGAAGACTCTGAGAGAATTGTGATATTGAATATTGTAATATTCAGGTGATGACACCCTCTGTATTTAGTACCAATGGCTTTTTCTAGCTCTCTATATTTAGCCCTAGGGCTAGCCAGCCAACCAATAGGACCTGGGTTTTTGGCTGCATCTACTTAATGCCACATCATTCAGTAATAAGACTCTTTTCATTTATTTATTATTGAGGAGAGAGCCTATCAATATTACTGACAAATTGGTAATATTGGTAATATCTGTTACTTGGCTTGGTCTGGAAGAGGCAGTTTTCTTCTCTGAAATATGCTCAGACAGATTTAGTGTTTGGCACTTGACAAGAGCCTAGAAGAGGGGAGGAGGGATAATAGTGGTCATTCAAGAATATCTGGTAGCATTCAGGGGTGCTACTGCACAAGTTGCCAGTTGTAAGACTATGTTTCTGAAGTTAAGACTCATGGAAGCAGTTACATATGGAGACTTACAAGGTTAAAAACAATAAAACTATATCTACACATACTCATATATAAACACACACACACAAACGCACAATAAAAATAAATTAATTTAATATAAAGTATATTTAATATTTAACATAAAATATAATTTGTGGGGTGCTGCTAGTTCGCCTCCTCATGGTGCACCCTGGATAGCACAGTAGTGTGAACTAAATGACTAGGAACAATTGGCAGCCAGACTACATTGAAAAATTGGCAGTTAACAAGAGTTGGCAGTCGGACATTTTTGTAGAACTCCTGGCTCTTTAAATACCTGGCAACAGATAAACAAAACTCCCCATCTTGAGCCACATTGCACCACCAGCTCTATGAAGGAAGGAAGCCTTACTGAAGGAGTACAACAAAATTATGAGAAACCCATTTCTTCCTGTGTATGCTGATCTTCCTCATCTATCATTTGGCAGGCTTAAATCCAGGAAGCACTCTCTGGCACTCGTTTAACAGCTGTCAAACAACTGTGACATTAACACACAGTGGAAAGCCAAATGGGCTGCTGAATGCCCAGATATAAGCAGTTACATAGTTGACCCTACACAAAAGGTGCCAAGTTTTGACCTTTCCCGCCAGCATTGGTCAACTCTGAACAAGATTCATACCTAACAAGGTGTCTGCCAGGACTCATTGTTTAAGTGTCTCTACCCCTTAGTGTGACTGTGGTGCTCCTCGACAAAATATCCATCTCATTGTGTCTGAATGTCCATCAATAGCTTACACCAGCCTAATGTCTGATTTTTTCAACATAGACCACCCTGTCCTTGAATGGCTGGGTGGACTGGACATTAACATTTGATCCACTTTAAGTCAATGTATTTGCCATACACTAAATAAATAACAATAAAATATAAATTATGATTAAAATTATAGTAAAGGAAGGGAAGAGTGTGCAGAAGCTGAAATGATATCTATTATTGGTCTATTAACTACCTCCAGTGTGATAATCCTGCATTTGGGCCCCAGGAAAATTGGTGGAGCCCAGTTTTCAAGCCCTTATGGAAGATCATGATGGTGGCATTACATTGGCCCATCCCAGCTGATCAGACAGTGAAGTTACAGATCTTCTCAATTAAAGAATTTTGCTGACAGGTCTAAAAAGAAAGATTTCTTTGCTGTTGACTCTACCCTTTAGATACTCTTCCACCAGTGGTGAAGTGGGCCCCTGTTCTCTTGGTCTTTTGAAAGAATTTGAAGACCTGGCTATGCTGACTCATATGGGGTTCATAGATAAGAACATAAAGGATCTTCTCCTCTGCCTTTTAAACCTTTATTATCAATTATTATTACTGAGATATAATAATTTTTATGGTTTGTATGTTTCTGTGTTTTTAACTGTACACTGCCCAGAAATTCTCTGAGTGAGATGGCCATCATTAACTTTGATAAATAAATAAAATATTTATTTATTTATTTATTTATTTAATTAATTAATCCATAGAGGAGGAGGAAAAATAATTTTGAAGTATTTTTTTTCAGGTGATTATCTGCCTTCAAGTCAATGTTGAATCCTAGCAATCACATCGGTAGATTTCCCCTGATGATCTGTCCCTAACCTAGACTTTCCTGTCTTCCAATGGTACAGCCATTGCCACTGTAACTGAGTCCATCTCTTTTTTTTAAAGTGCCAAAAGCATCATTGCACAGCCATTCATTTTTTAAAATCTATTTGTTAGGAACAAAAATAGAATATGAGCATGGTACGATATTGAATTATTATTTCTCCTAATTATCAAATATTCCAAGTATTTTTTTCCAGACACCTAGTATTGCATGGCTGTACAAAAAGATACCTGATGGAAAACGCATTAGAAATGAAACAGACTTTTTAGCACATGGTAATAAAGGTAGCTTTTGGAGTGCATGCATAGATATTTTTATTCACTGCACGAGATTTTGAAAGCTATGTGATTCATGGTAACCTTTATAACTTATGCATATGTGTGTGTTTGTGTTTGTGTATGTGTATGTGCAGAAACACATTTACATGAAGAAAGCTTCTTCACTTCCCACTCTAGTTTTATCACATATATTAACTTTGAAATTCCACATTAAAATATTGCTAAATTTGTGTTTTTTTTCTTTTTGAGATGCACAAAAGTTGTATTTTAACAATATCAATTCCTGATATTGCTTTTCCTAAATATTATAGTGCATTCTGCTTGTGTGAAGAGTATTTCCTTCTCTTCTGGTTGTGATGGTGTGGGAGTGACACATGTTAGGTAGGCAATGAAACATATGGATCCCACCCACAGACCAATCTGTGAAATCAAAAATATCTGTCAACTGGTTATTAGTCATGGTGGTTAGATGGAACATTCACCTCAGAATCCCTCTGCCTCTAATTGAATTGGTGATACATTTTTTAAAAAGCTGCAAAACTCCACACTGGCATGATTTACAACATTGAATAAGATCCAAAGACAATTATTGTCCTCTGGACAAAAAAAAAAAAAGCTCACTTGTGGGTGAAAGGCTTTTTCCAGAAAAGATAGATAGACAGATATGCAGACAGACAGACAGACAGACAGACAGACAGATGAAAGGTAGACAACTGGAAGACAGATAAATGATACAATGTTTATACTTATACCTGTTATCTTATAATTGCTTGACAAAATAGAATAAAATAAATAAATAAATAGAATAGATGAGAGAGAGAGAGAGAGAGAGAGAAAGAAATAGATATGAATATTGTCTGTAGAAAGCATGTTTTGGTTGCAGTAGAAGGTATTAATAGAAACTGCATCTTACATAAATGTACAATAATTTATTTTATGAAGACTGAATTTTCTAGACATATCACAAGGGGAGTTCATTTAAAGTACATTACAATAGTTAAATCTAGAAGTTGTTAGCATATTCACCCAGAGTTTCACAGTTATGTGTTCCAGAAAATGAAGCAATTGGCATATCAGTCAAAGATTTTTTTAAAAAAGACATTTTTAGAGAATATATTGCTTTTATGGATCTATCACAACATTTCCCCTTGCCCCTAACTTGCTCTACTATAGGAAAATATATAGTGAGGTAAAGCTGGGCCCACAACACCCATTTGCCTATATAACTGAGGCTGCCTCTTTTTATCTATGATCAAATCTGTTTATTTGAGCCAATCCATCAAAGCAGAGAAGAAAGTCCAGGCTCTTTGAGAGGCTTTAATCATTCCTTAAGGACTGAAAGCCAACAGAAAACATAAATCATGGTCACATGAATGTGGGATGCTGTAAATGAATGTAAATGTGGCTCTTATGTGGCAGGAAATGGAGCCTTCAAAATTTTGAATCTAGTTCTTAAGTACTTTGGGGTGGGGGGCATTGTAACTTTGACAAGTCATTACTCAGTCTGTCATAAATCAAGGACTATATTTAAATATTTAAAAATTCACACATATAAATTCTAGGATTCTTCCCATAGAAGAGTTGGTGATAATTGGTCTGAAGAGGAAAAAATCCATCTAAGCAAGTCATAATCATCATCATCATCACCACCACCATCACCATCATTTTAGTCATTGTCTATCCACTGCAGGATGAAGTCCTCTTCCTCATGTTTCAATGTATATGGTCCTGAGCTTTTTTTTTTTCCAAATTGGGCCCATGATACTTGCTGACTGAACAAGTATAAAATATAAAACACAAAGAGCATAGCAGAAAGCAGATGTAGAGTATCATTCAAGACTGAGAATCCACACTTGTTCTTGTGGGCAGCTTCTTCCTCCACTATCTCTCCCCTGATTTCATCTTCTGCCACTCTCTTTCCACCATTTTAACTATTAAAAGAAAGTTTGTCTCTATAGACAATGATGGGCCCATCAAGGTTCAATAATTCTAGTTCTGTACAAGATTATAATGCTTGAATTCAAACTGGTTCATTTAATACTAATTTATAGTACTATCCAAAATCTATATTAATATTTCTTCAGGAGCAATATCTTTTAGTTTGAGACAAGCTTAGAGTCATCAATACTATTTATTTATTTATTTAAATGGTTAGCAGCATGCATTATAAAATTCTAATTTATGTGGTCTACCATCATACCACAATTCCTGTTTCTTGGCAAAAGTGTGCTGATACTTCCAGTTTAAACACAACAGCTATTTCTTGATAGTTCTTACAGCCAACTGATACCATGTGGCAAAGTCCTGCCTTTACCACGATAACTTAGTCTCAATATTCAGCAAGGGATATTTTTGTATGTGTGGAGAAATACTAAAATTGGCATTAAATCTCAAATATTTTGAAGTGCCTCTATGCTTCTCTGCTCTACAGAGAAGACTTCCTGTGAAACCCAAATCAAAGTTGTCAGAGAAGGTTTTATTTGTTTGCTTACTTTATTTTCTGATATAAAAGCACATGGGTCAGTCTCAATTTGTTGTGTTCTTCAAGGTTCTACTACACTAGCAGACGGCAGTGATCCATCACAGCTGTGACATTTGAGGCTGCATTGCTAAATGAATTTCACATGTTCCCACATTCCCGCTTAGCTTTAGCCTTTTACTCTGTTTTATGGACCCCTACGAATTCAACAAATTAATCTAGGCTATACCAGGAAAAAAGGGGTGGGGGAACAAGTCAAATGCAGATAAGCTTTTCAAAAATCTACTCAGCAGATAGAGAGATTAAATTTAAAAGTAGTCCATTTTTGTCAAAAACCCTATCTTCACATAAACCATATACACAGACTGTTTCAATAGACCAACATGCAGGTTTTTAATAGGCAATCAAAAGCAACTCTATGTCTTTTGTGGGTTACCAGAGTTTGCAAGAAAAATTTCTCTGCTGTAGTGCTGTTTTCCTTGGCTTTACATAGCCTGATGAGTTAATAAGAATTTTTGCGGCCTGGGCAGCTACGCCATCATTTGCAAATATTAAATTTGGTGTTCATTCTGGTTTTCCAGTGTTTGAATTTAACTCTGTTTTTCTTAACATTAAGTCACTGCAGACAAGTTTCTCCAGAACTTCCATACTGTCATAAAAGACATCATATTGAATATCTAGCTGATCGAGCCAAATGCAGCCAATGACAATGCTGCAGTTGTTCATGAATTATTGGATTCCCTTTTGATTTGACTGCTTACAATACAAGACCAAAAGAATTCATGAAAGATTAAAGGGTGATGAGAGCTTCTGAATGTGGGACATACTTTTTCTAAGTAGTGTTAGAAGAGAATCTTAGAGAAATAGGGACATGGAGAAGGAAATAAGTGAAATAAATTAAAGTAAAAGAATAATAAAGAAAAATACTCTAAATATTATAAACTAAATACTGGTATTAATAGATTATCTACATATAATCTAAGATGCATACATTTTAGCATCAAAAAGAAATAGATGAAAGAACATAATAAATGTTGAGAGAATTTTTTAAAATGGTAAAGGACATAACTGGAGAAAAGTTAAAACATGGATGGTGTTTTATAGAAGTAAAATATGCGTAAGAATAAACAAAATGTTTATAAAATTCCTCAGGATTAAGCAACAGGGAATAAGTCACATAATGAGTAATGTCATCTAGGTTGTCTGTGCAGATTCTCAGTCATCCAGGTCATTTTCAAGAAGTCACTGTTTGATGGTCTTTGAAGATATTTCGCTTCTCATCCAAGAAGCTTCTTCACTTCTGATAATCAATATTCAGATAATCAATTCAGACTGAACTGAAGAAGCTTCTTGGATGATAAACATATTCAAGGAAAAACAAAGAATGTCCAGCTGCCTCTTGAAACTGGGTATGTGAATGTATATATTTTTATGTCAAATGAGGCCAAGTTTTAGAGTGAAAATCTGAATGTCTTACTGCAAATGTCAAGTTGAATATATGATACAATGAGGAATGTGTCTTGAAAACTAATGCTTACTAAGATAGTGGTATTCGACAAAGAAAATGGAGTAAGTGTTTAAGCATTTACAGTTGATGAATTTGTGTATATTGTGGTATTAAAATTGGGAAAGTAGAATTTTCAAGATGTTCAATTACTCATGAAAAGTGCTGATAAAATGGTTACAATATGGACTGTTGCAAGAAATTGGTGTTTATCAAAAGATATAAAAATATCTGGAAATATGAGCATGTTTCTGTTCATGCCTAAACCCAAACTATGATGTGTTAGGAGTAGCAGAAAAATAGACTGACTATATGTGAGAATGGGCTATTTAAGTTCGTGATGACCCAGGGAGTGGCACAACAACAACAAACTCACAGAAGTAGATAAAGTCCCTTTAATACCTCCAACTTGGCCCCCAATATCCAGTTATCATCAGCTGGAGAAAAAACTCTCCCAAGGACAGTTTTTAAAGGGAAGAAATTCAGTCCAAACCCAAAGTACATATAAATTATAAATAAAAACTGACACAAACTACACTGCAGCAATTAATGAGACAGGGCAGGATAAGGAATTGCAGACTCAAAAGATAACAAAACACATACAGTTGGGAGGATGCCAGACCCAGATAAGACTTTACAAACCAAAATAATTCACACTTTGCTTCCAGCAAGATACTGTGCGGAAACGCCCTTTTTAAATCCTGTTTTCCCAGCTGCAGCTAATGAAGGGAATCGGGGGCCCTTTCTCCCCACGTAACTTACATTGCTCCCTTCTCCATTCCTCCCTGCATGCCCTATGATGAAGAAGGGGTGGCCCTGGGTCTTCCTCTGAATGCCCAGCCTGATTGTGTCCTTCCCCAGTTTCTTCCACAGCCACCTGAGCCACACTCCCACTCCTTGTCAGCTGCTCGACCACCCCCTCAGAATCAGATTCCAACAGGGGCATGACATGAGTAGGTAAACAAGAAGATATAGAAACAAGAGTGAATGGATATTGAATGAATGTGAAGCAAAAACAAAAGTGAATGAAACAAGTGTATTGAGGTATTGTGGTCATATAGACAGTACCAAATTACAAACAGTTTTGGAAGCGATTTGAAAGGAAGGGGAAGCCAAAGACAGTTATGGTTGGAAAGATATGATGAGATGCTGAAATGATAGTAGAATAAAAGACATGGTGTAAACTACTAGAGGAACACGATAGAACTAAGGATGATTTGTCAGAACAGAAAGATATGGCAAATTATGGCTTTTGTGTAAACTTTTGATTGAATTATTTTTCTTTTTCATGCTTATAATTTCTTTGGTTAACTACTTCATTTTTTTGTTTATAAACTCTGCACAATATTTTACAAGAAAATACCCTAATTATTTATGTACATATGTTAATAAATTTCTCTGACTTTTCTCACCGTTTTTTTTTTTCTTTATCTTATTTTCAGTGCACTTAAGGATTTCTTTCAAATTATTGTTGGTAATGTTTTGGTCTCATTGTTCAAGTACAAGAGATTATATGTAGCTCAGTGTTGCTTTGTGAAGTTCTTGGTGGAACTTTAGGAACATTAGGAAAAATAGAACAATAAAATATTGTTATGAATATTGTTGTGTGTATAAAATTAATATTGTTTTCAAAACTCAGTTTCTTCAAAGATGTAGATTTTTTTTCAGTGCCTTTTTAAAAATAAAAGAAACCAAACACACACACACTATATGTGTGTGTGTGTGTGTGTATGTGTGTGTGTGTGAGAGAGAGAGAGAGAGAGAGAGAGAGAGAGAGAGAGAGAGATGGGATTCAAATTGTTTTACCACTGGTTTGATGGGCGTGGCTTGGTGGGTGTTAAATCTGGGAAAGTGGGCGCAAAGAACGGAGATGAGGCATCGAATAGTGACTCCAACTCTTTATTAGTGACTTCAGAACAGAGCAAAATACTAGGGCAGCAGCAGCTCCTTTTATAGAGCTGACTGCTGTCACAACACCCAATGATTTGAGTTTGCCGTGCTGGGAGCGTCCAATCAGCGGCAACCCGCTAACAGCCAATCAGATCAGCCAACAACGACCAATCATGATCCGCTATCAGCGGGCCAATCAGAAGTGCAGGTTTACAAGCCTGCCGTGGAAGGAAAACTATTAGAATTGCAAGCTAACGAGTTTGCTTAGTCCGGAACACCCCTCCCCCCTAGGTTCCGTCTCAAGGGTGGGGTGATGTATTCTCGCAGGTAGGCAGGTCGTCTCACCTATCTACCTGATCTACGTTGCTCCACCAGTCTTTGCCCGGACTCTGGTTCCAGTGGACTGTTTGTTGAACTCAGCGGTAATGGTGATCTGACTTCTCCATTGGGTGACTTGGGGTTGTCATCTCTACTCCCGTCAAGGCTGTCATCTGGATTCTCTGGGTTTGCTGATGCCGCTGTGCTGCTTCGTGGAGAGATGACCATCTGCCCCGGCTCTTCTTCGGAAGGTGAATATTCCAGGTTTGGTCGTGCTGATTGCTGGGTTTTGAGTACTGGGTCGGGTACTAGTTCGTTTTCAGCCCCCTTGATTTCCCTTCCCCCCCTGGTTTGGAGTTTAGGGCTTGTGAAGGGGGTAGGTGCCAGCCTGGAATGTAGCTGGTCAATGTGGCGCTTCCACAGTCTCCCATCAGCAGTTTGTAAACGGTAGGAACGGGGACCTGTAAATTGAGTTATGGTAGCGGGGACCCACAATGGGTCACCGGTAAAGTTTTTTGCAAAAACCGGGTCACCTACCTTGAATGTGCGATACTTGCTGCTGGACCCAGGGGCTTTTCCAGTGTGTAGGCAGGGTGTAGTCAGTCAAGATGTGATCGAAGTTTCCTGCCCATCAGGAGTTCAGCTGGGGTTTTGTTTGTGGTGCTGTTTGGAGTAATATGTTGGAGGAGAAGCATCCTGGTCACCTTGTCGTGGATGTTCCCTTGTTCCATCTTGTGTAAGGTTTTCTTTATGAACTGGACCATTCGTTCAGCCCTACCTTTGGCCGCAGGGTGAGCCAGCGATGTTAAAGCGTGGCGTATCCCCCAGTCTGCTAGGTACTGTTCAAATGCCAAGGCAGTGAATTGTGGGCCATTGTCTGAAACCAAGACATCTGGCAAGCCATGTGTAGCAAATAGTCTGTTTAGTTTTTTAACAACTGCCTCTGTGGTGGTGCTTTTCATTTTGTGGACCTCAAGCCAGTTGGAATAGGCATCCACTGTTATGAGAAATGTATGCCCCTTGGTGGGTCCCGCAAAATCAATGTGGATATGGGACCAGGGACCTCGGGGTGCTTCCCATTCAGTTGGTGGTGCTTTTGGTGGAGCTGAGTGTGTTTCCTGGCACTTGTTGCAGTTGGCGACCCAGGTTTCTATTTGCTTATCTATACCTGGCCACCAAGCGTAGCTCCTTGCTGGTGCTATCATTCGCATGATGCCCAAATGTCCATCATGCAATAGTTTTAGGACCTTATGCTGCAGTCTTCCTGGGATGATGACTCTGTCTCCCCATAAAACTCATCCTTTTTGGGAGAAAAGTTCTGTCTGCCTGTGTTTGAAAGGCTTGAAGGTCTCGTTGAGTTCATTGTCAGGCCAACCTTTTCCCACCCAGCTGAGGACTCGTGCCAAAAAAGGGTCCTTCCTTGTTTCGGATGCGATGTCTTGTGCAGTCAGTGGTGGTGAAGGAAGTGTCTCGATTTGTAGTGTAGCTAGGATTGGAGCTGGGTCGTCCAGGACTTCTGGTAGCGGAGAGCAGCTTAGGCGTGAGCGTGGGGAATGGCTTTCCCCGGTCGGTGTTGCAGTTGGTAATCGTATGCGGCTAGAAACTCTGACCAGCGTGTCATTCTTGGTGATAAGATGTGGGGAGCTGGTTTATCCCCCACCAAGATGCCAAGTGATGTTTTGTGATCGGTGATTATAGAAAAGGATCTTCCATATACATACTCATGGAATCGTTTGATCGCAGACACAATAGCGAGAGCCTCTTTATCTAGTTGGCTATAGTTTCTCTCAGTTTTAGATAAAGTTCAAGAAAAAAATGCAATGGGTGCCTCAGGACCGTTTGGCAGGACGTGGCTCAGGATGGCTCCTACTCCAAACGGTGAGGCGTCACAGGTGACAGTTAAGGGTAAAGTCTCGTTATATGGTATCAATACAGCATCTGATGTTAAAAGGTCTTTTACTTNGTTTTGTTCCTAGGTCTCGGGGCGTTTTTTATTGCAGCCAATTTTTTCTCAGTAGGGTGAATTCCCTGTTTGTCAAGAAGGTAACCAAGGAATTCAACCCTCTCAGTACATAGTTGGCACTTGTCCTTCTTGACCTTCAGGCCAGCACCTTTAAATTTTTGGAGGACTATTCTTAATCGCTTTTCTAGTAGACTTCTAGTGGAGGTGGCTATCAAGACATCATCAAAATATGGCACGACCCCTTTTATGCCTTGTAGCAATCTCTCCATCAGACTTTGGAAGAT